>VYZU01040731.1:7472-48936 GCA_013401355.1 Ceyx cyanopectus | reverse complement strand
TTTTCAGTGTAAAAAAAATATTGCATTAAGCCAATTTTGACAGTATGAATTGTATTGAAGCATATGAATAATTACTTACTGGCTTTCGACTAAAGATTTTTTACAAATTCATCTAAATCTGCCTGGACTAAATTAAAATTAAAAAGTGAAAAACTAAAAAGATGCTATCAATTAATGTTTTGTTTTAAAATGAACTATTTCATTTTCAGAGAAAAGCAAAGGAAATTACAGCATGTGTACACAGATGGGAGACAAGTAGGGGTGATGGTTGATACATCCACCATAATAACTGAGTGGTTAGAGCATGGTGCAGGATGTAAAAGATATTACTTAGCTTTTTTCTCAGTCTACTGGGTGTTGAGTTCATATCTCACATCTTGTAAGACAGTGCCTCGCCACTCTCAGAGCTGACAATCAAGAAGAATTTTGACTGATTAAATTGAAAATGAACAGATTCTTAAGTGTATAATGTTGAACTGTTTAATATCATTGCTATTTTTTTAACATAAAATAGTAAGTAAAGAAAAAATTACATAAAAATTCAGCTTTGGCTGAAGGTGAACTAACAGTTGTGCTCAATTTTTTTTACATGATGCAGTAGTACAATTTCAAACATGTAATTTGCATCTTCATAGTAGCAATCATGGAATGAACTGCAAAGTGCTTTAACACACAAGCTATGAGATGTTAAGACAATAATTATACATAGCAGCTGAAGGTGTCACCTTTTTCTGCACCCTTATTCCAAGCATTTCTTGGAAGTAAATGAAACTCTGGAAACAAATCTTTCATTTGGACACTGATAGGAGACAAGGGATTGTGATGACACGAGTATGGTACCTTCCCATACATAACACTATCATCTGAATTTAAATGGGTTTTTTTGCATGCTAGGACTTAAGTATGATTGCTCATTGTCATGAAAACATTCTTTCTTACAGAAATTCAGTGAAGAAGGCACATATCTTTGGGTTTTGTTTTGCCCTGTCACAAGCAATGATGTTCTTCACCTACGCTGGCTGTTTCAGGTTTGGTGCCTATCTAGTGGTAAATGGACACATGGAGTACAAAAATGTGTTTTTGTAAGTAGCTCTTTGGCAATCTGGGTGGGTTGGCTGGTTGGTTGGTTGGTTGGTTGGTTGGTTGGTTGGGTTTTTTTCTATCTGAAAATTATATCCAACTTACATCACTTTGTTTATCCTCAATACCATAGTTGTACATGATCTTTGAAGTATAATGTTGGAAAAATCTTTTTAAGAATAGGTCATCAGCATCTTTGTTATTTCTGTGACTGAAATTTGAAGTCTTCTCTAAAATACATGTTAAATAACTGAACAGGATTCCAGATGCTGTTTGCTTTAAGGAAAGGATAACTAAATTCTTTGAGATGGTATTCTGATGAGAAGCTTGTTCANCACATGAAACTTCCTCTACCTCAGCTTCCATTTTTTTCTGTGATAATATTGGTATCTTCTACTGCAATGTCACTTCATTTGGAAAAACATTCATTTTAAGTGAGCTTTGGAAGTCATCTAATTTAACCTCTCACCTGAAGTGTTTCAGATATTTTAATTTAAAACTTTTCAGTGTAAAAAAAATATTGCATTAAGCCAATTTTGACAGTATGAATTGTATTGAAGCATATGAATAATTACTTACTGGCTTTCGACTAAAGATTTTTTACAAATTCATCTAAATCTGCCTGGACTAAATTAAAATTAAAAAGTGAAAAACTAAAAAGATGCTATCAATTAATGTTTTGTTTTAAAATGAACTATTTCATTTTCAGAGAAAAGCAAAGGAAATTACAGCATGTGTACACAGATGGGAGACAAGTAGGGGTGATGGCTGATACATCCACCATAATAACTGAGTGGTTAGAGCATGGTGCAGGATGTAAAAGATATTACTTAGCTTTTTTCTCAGTCTACTGGGTGTTGAGTTCATATCTCACATCTTGTAAGACAGTGCCTCGCCACTCTCAGAGCTGACAATCAAGAAGAATTTTGACTGATTAAATTGAAAATGAACAGATTCTTAAGTGTATAATGTTGAACTGTTTAATATCATTGCTATTTTTTTAACATAAAATAGTAAGTAAAGAAAAAATTACATAAAAATTCAGCTTTGGCTGAAGGTGAACTAACAGTTGTGCTCAATTTTTTTTACATGATGCAGTAGTACAATTTCAAACATGTAATTTGCATCTTCATAGTAGCAATCATGGAATGAACTGCAAAGTGCTTTAACACACAAGCTATGAGATGTTAAGACAATAATTATACATAGCAGCTGAAGGTGTCACCTTTTTCTGCACCCTTATTCCAAGCATTTCTTGGAAGTAAATGAAACTCTGGAAACAAATCTTTCATTTGGACACTGATAGGAGACAAGGGATTGTGATGACACGAGTATGGTACCTTCCCATACATAACACTATCATCTGAATTTAAATGGGTTTTTTTGCATGCTAGGACTTAAGTATGATTGCTCATTGTCATGAAAACATTCTTTCTTACAGAAATTCAGTGAAGAAGGCACATATCTTTGGGTTTTGTTTTGCCCTGTCACAAGCAATGATGTTCTTCACCTACGCTGGCTGTTTCAGGTTTGGTGCCTATCTAGTGGTAAATGGACACATGGAGTACAAAAATGTGTTTTTGTAAGTAGCTCTTTGGCAATCTGGGTGGGTTGGCTGGTTGGTTGGTTGGTTGGTTGGTTGGTTGGTTGGGTTTTTTTCTATCTGAAAATTATATCCAACTTACATCACTTTGTTTATCCTCAATACCATAGTTGTACATGATCTTTGAAGTATAATGTTGGAAAAATCTTTTTAAGAATAGGTCATCAGCATCTTTGTTATTTCTGTGACTGAAATTTGAAGTCTTCTCTAAAATACATGTTAAATAACTGAACAGGATTCCAGATGCTGTTTGCTTTAAGGAAAGGATAACTAAATTCTTTGAGATGGTATTCTGATGAGAAGCTTGTTCAGTTAAATGAACCAATTATTTGTGGTCAATATAAGTATGAACCATGAATGTAAGAACATTATGTAGAGTACTGTAAATACCCACAGTCAGGTCAAGCATTTAATCTTTAATTTAGACAGGTACTGGAAATAAAATATGCACTATTTTGCACTATTACTAGAAGGTGTATCCATTGCAATCTGAAATTATAGAGGGAATAATACAATTATTTCTCTCTATGGGCACTTCATAGGCTTTTAAGGGCAAAAACTGTACAAAAATTAGTGACAATTTTGAAATTATAGCATATCCTTAGCTTCTTACTTGTATAGTTTGGGTTTATAATCACTGTTCATACAATTATTTGCCATTATATCTAAGAGCCCCTATGAAAACCAAAGTCCCATTATTCTAGCTCATATATAAACTCAGAAGAATTATAATGTATAATTTAAGAGTCTATAGCTGAATACAGACCTGTAGAAACAAGGATGAAACAATGAGATTCTACCAGTATGGATATCAGCGACCTCAATACCTAAGAAAGGCCAACTGTACTAATTTTTTGTTGTTAACATGATTAAAGATAGTTAACACAACTCATTTTGACTGGAAGATGCTGGAAAGTGTCTGCATCCCATCTGCCAGCTGAACATCTCTAGCCAGCTGGATGAGTGAACTTCTAGTGGCTTGGTTAGTTTGGAAAGGGATTGTCTGATCTAAAATTGTTTGAGCCCTTCTAGGCTGTTTAAATGCAGAATAAATCAGTTTAGTTTATATAACTCTAAATAGCAAAGATAAAAAAATAATATAAATTATTTTACTTTGCTGTAAACAGACTAAAAGACCTCCCATGTCAATTACCATTTCTCAGTGATGAGTAATCCTGTGTTGTGTGACAGTAATTAATAGCTGAGGACATCATGTTCATAAACAATTCTAAAGATATATCTACATTCACCATAAAACAATAACAGCTCCATTTTCCACTTTTTTTTTGGTGTTGTGAACCCTTCAATTTTTTTTCTAGCAGAGCTGTGATAACCAATCTTTATTGTCATGTTACAGTCGTGATCTCTTATTTTTATTGGTGCCTTAAAATTTAATCACTAACTCCCAGAACCATAGAGAGGAAAGAAAATCAATAGTAGAAGAGGATTAAAGTTATGATTTTACCATCCATTGCCTGCTTTCATCCTAGCCCTTGTTGAGAATATAGTTAATCATTATTATTAAAGAAATTAGTGGTAATAAGTAATTAAAACATTTATTTGGGAATGAAAATTTATTTATCTCGATACATTAAAAGAGGATAAAAACAAATTCTGGAGCTAAATGAGTAATTAAAGCAATAATAGTTGGTTACTACTTTAATGCTTTTAAATATAGCCCTCTTTTTTCTCCAAGTAAAAGGAAAATTGCCTGCAGACCCATTTCCATTGTCCTTTTCTTCTTTGTTTAATGATGATTTTTTTCCTAAATTCTTTTCTAGAGTGTTTTCAGCTATTGTGTTTGGTGCAATGGCATTAGGACAAAGCAGCTCTTTTGCTCCAGACTATGCCAAAGCCAAGATATCTGCAGCCCACCTGTTCCTGTTGTTTGAAAGAGTGCCATCCATAGACAGCTACAGTGAAGAAGGGGAGAAGCCTGTAAGTAACTCCTGTGCAATGGCTGATATTATTTATTTACAGTATGGACAGCTCTCACTTCATTCAAACTGCTTTTTCCTCTCCTGATTACTTTATATCAGTATATTTGTGACATTTTAACTGAACACAACATGGACCAAGTTTTCTATTGCAAGTCCAGCTTTTGCTCACACTGTCTGAAGGTTAATTGCTTTGAAAATGTGGTTAGGGTGCCCGTGGTGTGGAATTCAACCAGCTGAAGTATGGGCATTAATAAAGTAGTTCAGTGCTGTACTTTGGTTTTATAGCTTCACAAAGATTCAGACCCCACAATCAAAGTCAACAAAGTTAACTTCCCAGGAAATGCAAAACTCTGTTGGTGTGAGGGGGGACAGAAGGGGGCAGAAAAGCCCTACAGACCATTCTGCATCTCTGTTTGATTACCTGTCACATTGAGTTAAAGATGTCCCAGTGATTCTGTTTTAATTACAGGAAACGTTTGGGGGAAATGTAACAGTCAAAGATGTGGTGTTTAACTACCCAAACCGACCAGAGGTCAAAATCCTGCAAGGTTTGAATCTCAAAGTAGAAAAGGGACAAACTCTGGCTCTTGTTGGCAGCAGTGGCTGTGGAAAGAGCACCGTGGTGCAGCTGCTGGAGAGGTTTTATGATCCACTTGGTGGAGAAATGGTAAGGATTTCTGTAAGAACATGTCAGCATGTTAAGTGAGGGTGTACTTATTTCGTTTTATGGATGTGATAAAGTTTAATACATATTTCTATTTCTATTTTTTTTAACATTTTTAATGTGAAAGACAAGCAGTGGCTCATCAGAGTTCCTTATTTAACTGAGATGATTAATATAATGGAATAAGTCCTACAGTGAAATAATAAAACATATAATGATAAAATATCTATTTAATATATATAATGAAACAATGGTANCCCTCTGGTGATAAATATTTACCTTATTAATGCAGTTATTTGTTCTCACTTAAGAATGTATATGATGCAGAGCATCAGTAAAAACACTGCAGTGATAGGATCAGCTCAGATGCTCTCTAAAGGGAAAGGATTCAGCTGAGTTTACATGTAAAGCTGCATAATTAGATAGCAAAATTAAAATGGTGCACAAAATGCTTCATAGAATCCTATTTTAAATCAAGATTTCCCCAAAAGCCACCAGCATTCCAGATTACTGCTGCAGTTCTAAGTGCTCATTAACCTCTGTACAGCAATTAAGGGCTTTATTTAGTAAAAATTATACCAAGAGTGACAGGGCAGTAAACAGGGTAGTGATGTTGTGAAGCAGCCTGTGACCAGCACAATGTGCAGCTGGTCAATCAGAACCCAGATCTTTACCTGAAACCACCACCATGAACATTTGAGTGAGAAGAGTCAATATGTCTCCACTGGAAAGATGCTTTTGGAGAGAGAAAATCTGACCCTGCAAATCAGGGAGGGGATAAAAAACTCCAAAAGAAAAGGCTACTTTCTGTATCTTAAATCTCATTACTTTCAAGCAAAAATCTCCCAGCAACATCTGATTTTGATATTGTTGATGTGAGGACTGAAACACCTTCTACCTCTCCTGTTGAGAGAGATTTCATCCTAAACAGTCACTGCATAAAACAAATGAGTCACAAGGAGAAGTGCTGGAGCTAAACACCTCCATATCTTCAAATCCATGCTGTGACTGATGGGCTATGAACACACACCATTAGTAAGCCTGGTTTTCTGGTCTGTCTGAGGGCACAGCTTCAGCTGCAGGTAGAGAAAATGCTGGGACTGTTCCCTGGGTCAATGTGTGCCAAGGAAGGGTCATTCTTGTGCCATTCTCTGCTGCTCTGGGGGGTGAGCTGCTGGGCACAGGGCGAGGATGCTGTGGAGTAACTGAGCACCCAGGGAGTCACTGAGGGGCTGCCTCACAGGCAACAGACACAAGAACCTGGGCAGCAGCCTGAACAGCTCCACCAGTGTGCCCTACCCATCCTCCAGTAGGCATCTCACACCAACATTAAGCAGCAGTGTCCTCCCTCTCTGGTGTTTAGTGTTTGTGGCAAAGAAATTCCTCTCGGTTCTCCAGCAGGCAGGGATCAGTGCAGCTCTGTGCCTGGCCATATTCCTTTTACTTCCAGAAGCTGCATGTAAGAATACACATTTTTTGGAATGATTATCAGATTTAATATCCTTCCTCTCCATTTGATTAACAAATGAAACCTCATATGGAATGTTACTGAGGTAATATTAATTACTACAGTCAGCAATTGATCCTTAAAGCAATATTTATCAGGAAAATTGCTAATGTTTCAGCTATAAGCACAAGATAAGTCTTTCTCCTTCCTCATATACCATCACAAATAGGCAGCTTGGCACAGTAAGCAGCAGCTTGGTAACTGCTGTTAATTTGAAATCCCCTATTAGTCCAGCAGATCACAGCTCCTTCTGTATCTCATCCAGACTATCATCTCCCCTATTCCATGTCAGCACTTTCCACATGTAATCACAGCTGGACTCCTCTAAGGAAAAGATTACAGGAAGGCCCACAGGGAGAGAAGAAACTCTACCAGCACTGAACCATCTGAAATAGCCCAGGAAATGCAAAACTCTGTTGGTGTGAGGGGGGACAGAAGGGGGCAGAAAAGCCCTACAGACCATTCTGCATCTCTGTTTGATTACCTGTCACATTGAGTTAAAGATGTCCCAGTGATTCTGTTTTAATTACAGGAAACGTTTGGGGGAAATGTAACAGTCAAAGATGTGGTGTTTAACTACCCAAACCGACCAGAGGTCAAAATCCTGCAAGGTTTGAATCTCAAAGTAGAAAAGGGACAAACTCTGGCTCTTGTTGGCAGCAGTGGCTGTGGAAAGAGCACCGTGGTGCAGCTGCTGGAGAGGTTTTATGATCCACTTGGTGGAGAAATGGTAAGGATTTCTGTAAGAACATGTCAGCATGTTAAGTGAGGGTGTACTTATTTCGTTTTATGGATGTGATAAAGTTTAATACATATTTCTATTTCTATTTTTTTTAACATTTTTAATGTGAAAGACAAGCAGTGGCTCATCAGAGTTCCTTATTTAACTGAGATGATTAATATAATGGAATAAGTCCTACAGTGAAATAATAAAACATATAATGATAAAATATCTATTTAATATATATAATGAAACAATGGTAAAAATATGCCTGCTCCACAGCCTAGTGTTGGTTTTGAAATCAGGGAAAATGTCCTGAGGTTTCTATGTTAAGAACAATTCAATAGTTATGAAATATACGTATCTATTTCTGTATAATGTAGTAATAGATTTTGTCATGTTATATCCTAAAACAGTGGACACTGACTAAACTAAATTTTATTATAATTTTCATTTCTCAGAAACATCTTTCAGGGTATGCCCACTTATCAAGCAAGAGACTGTAAATACTTTTAGTAATATTGGTTTAAAATACTTCTAGAGCTTCCCACACTACCAATGGAAAAACACATAATTTTTTTGTGTAACAGGATTGTTTATTTCTATTTTCTCTTTGATGCAAATGTGTTCAGGGATTCTTGATTCTTTTTTTAAAAAAGAACCCACATATTTTGATTGGATGAGTTGAGAATAAGTAGAATTTCAAAACTTATGTCTGCAGAAATACAAAAAATAAAGCAATACTTGAATAAGGCCTAGATGTGGTGGGCAAGGGTTTTTTTGAGCTTGGAAATGCCTATAAAGGTCCAGTGTAGCAAACTTTTGCATAGAAAAAAGCAGCATAGGTTCCCCAAAAGCACGTTTAACCAAGTGCAACTTCCACCATCAATTTTTTTGACCTCATATCCATAAATAACCAACAGAGGTTTACTGAAGGGAAAAGCATAGAGGCCACAATAGTGGTGCAGTAGTTGAAAAGCTGGTTTTACTTAACATTTAGCAGAAGTGTGACAGAATTGCCAGTAAAGAAAACTGACTGCAAATGACATCATAAGGAATCCAGAAGTATATTTTCCCATTTTTCAGGCATTCCATCACAAATAAAGTTAAGATTGGATGCTTGTCTTAGAGATGTGTGAATGAATGAACCCATCTCTTTATGTGAATAGAATGGGATACTAGTAACAATCTGGTTCTTTAGTGGGAATATATATGCAAAATAGAGAAAACTTTTCCCACCAAGGAGAAAAATGAGAGAACTTTACCCAAGCTCTTTGAGGCAGCCTCAGTATATTCTGTCTTCTGCTCTCTTCAAAATCCTGATTTAATCTTGAATCAAGGAAAAGGACTGAAGCAGCAGAAGGGACTATCCTCACTTCTATATATTAGCCCTTAGAAAACTGTGGATCATAGAGAAGGAAGGAGGGGAAGGGATGATGTAAGATTTCAATATGGTATCTCTAAGTAGAGAGCTGCAACTGCACAACTTCTGTGTATGAATTCACAGTAAGTCTTAAATACACATTTAACCATGTAACCTCAATTGAAAATGTTTGGTTTCTCAGCTTTTTGATGGCAAAAATGCAAAGACTCTAAATATCCAGTGGCTGAGAGCTCAGATTGGCATTGTCTCCCAAGAANAATATAAATATATATATATATACCACATAATAAGGTAAGAATTAACATCTTGGGTCAGATTAAAGGTCTGCTGTGCAAAAAATCTTGTCCCAGGCAGTGATCACAAAAATGTATTCCCAAATAAGTATTCAAAAATGCTAAACCTTTAGTCATGTTTCTCCCAGATTCAAATATAACTTTGCATAGTTTGTGATTCAGAAAGTTCCTAAGGTATAAATAATGTTTTATTATTTAGTTCTGGGTAGATTTTTCTTCTTTGAATTTGACAAATACATTTCTAAGTGATGTCAACTTTTATCCAAAACTTCCTGAAGCAATAAGATAAGTTTTGTGTTGTGTACTCAGCTTGATGTCAGGTTAAGCTGCTTTTTGCACTTCTTAAAAAAATATAAAGGATAAACAACCATAATTTTTGCATGTTTAGTTTCTAATGACTTATCAAGATCTGCTCTTTCCAAAACTTTGTAGTGAAATCTTCTATTATATAATGATTCCTCATAAAACTTCAGTGCCTTTTAGAACCAAATATATAATAGCTCAAAGATTACTGTGACCTACACATGAGTTTGTCCAGAGACCTGACTGGCCTGCTTTACCTGACACAGCTAAATTAAAAGCATAACTGTCCAAAACTGTAGTATAAAGTGTATAAATGTCTATATCTATTTGGTGGTCTATCTTCTGATGGAGAATAATGTCACCTTCCAACCTTAGAGGTGTTGTTGCTTTGAATTTATGAAATGCTTGATGCTCTTAAGTCTCCTAGTGAACGATCTATAGACCTGTAGCAGACAGCAGTTCTGCTAATCAGATTCCAGAGTGCTATTGGTATGGAATATACAGTTTATGGCTGGTGTCAAGGTTTATATACTTACATACACTCCAGCATCGACCTGCTGAACATTTTTTTTTTCTAGAAATACAACACATGTGTGGGAGACAAGGGCACCCAGCTGTCTGGTGGGCAGAAGCAGCGTGTTGCCATTGCCCGAGCTCTGGTGAGGCAGCCCCCAATCCTGCTACTGGATGAAGCCACATCTGCACTGGATACAGAAAGTGAAAAGGTAACTGATTGTAAGCCAGGAATCCAGAATCTAAATCCATTTTTACTTGTATTTTAATTAGTGTTTTCACTCTCACAGATGAAAGCCCAAAGCTGGAAATACAGTGTTTTACACAAATTACATGTTCATGCTAATAACAGAGAAATATAAAGGCCTTACTCTTCCTTACTCCTCCTTGTCAAAAAAAACAAACCCAAACAACCTTTTTCTTTTTTCTTTACATCTCTTTGCCAGTAGGCAGTCTGAAGTTGCAATTAAGAAGCATTTCTTCAGACTTCAATTCCAAAAATGCTATCAAAATTGAATCAGGCACAAACTTCAGAAGCTAAAAAGACTGAGGATGCTGCCATAGGGCTTTTTTAATGGGAAACTGCCAAATCTTTCATAATTTTCTTCTCCCATTGGTCTGCAGGCCTTCCATATGTTCATGACTAGAATGCTCATTTTTTATTAAGCCCAAAACTGTAGAAAGTAAACACAGATTCTACAGAAGTACTTATAAGTTTTGATAAATTCTAAGCATAAAAACAGGTTTGATTGGGAAATAGCATTAAATTATTCCAGAATTCTTTTTTTTTTCTTAATTATGTGTCAGGTAGGTACAGTAATTTAATCCCTTATTTTCTTCTGCATTAATAAACATAAGGAATAAAGAAAGCAGAGGTTTTTAGTGTTTTTCTGTAAGTGCTAGATTTAAGAAAAACATGATTGATGAAACCCCTTACAAAATCATGAGAACAACTTATGACCTTTTTTTCTTGTTCTCCTACCATGTAATGAGCCTGATTCCATCTCATCCCCTTAGCTATCATGTGCTAATGACAGCTAAGCTATGACAGTTTTTACTTTTTGCCAATGCAGGCTAATTGTAAAACTGGCCTCAAAATCCACAGATACTCCCTTTCCCTCACTGGGAATATTATACTAAATGTCTTTCCAGAGAGGGTGGTTGGGCATTGGAATGGGCTGCTCAGGGAGGTGGTGGAGTCCCCATCCCTGGAGGTGTTTCAAACCCGTGTGGCTGTGGTGCTGGGGGACATGGTTTAGGGACCCTGGCAGTGCAGGGGGAACGGTTGGACTCCATGATCTTAAAGGTCTCTTCCAGCCAAATGATTCTATAATTCTGTGATTCTCTGATTCCAGTTCACTTCAGAGATGGCAGTTGAGGGGTATCTCTTGACAGCTGCTGTGTTTATTGACCTTTTGCTTTGTTGCTGTGCAGGTTGTTCAGGAAGCTCTGGACAAGGCCCGAGAAGGCCGCACCTGCATCGTGATCGCTCACCGCCTCTCCACCATCCAGAACGCTGACAGGATCGCCGTCATCCAGCACGGCATTGTTGTGGAGCAAGGCACCCACCAGCAGCTCCTGGCTGCAAAAGGCATCTACCACTCTCTGGTCAATGTTCAAAGTGGGTCATGCAACATGTAAATTAAAGGCAGTACTTATTGCTGAATTGTCACTGTTATTATTTCGATGTTGTTCTTTTCCTCGCTGTAATTATTTCAGTGTCAATAGCCAGTCTTGATATTTTTGGTTTTCTCCTTCATTTCCTAAGTCTGATGGAAACATGAAATACCAAGTAAATATGTACCAGTTTCTCACTGCTTGTTTTCATTATTCAAACCACTCCACTATGTGGCCAAAGCAGAGGCCTATTGCACTCATAAAAGCAGAAGCATGNGTGTGGGAGACAAGGGCACCCAGCTGTCTGGTGGGCAGAAGCAGCGTGTTGCCATTGCCCGAGCTCTGGTGAGGCAGCCCCCAATCCTGCTACTGGATGAAGCCACATCTGCACTGGATACAGAAAGTGAAAAGGTAACTGATTGTAAGCCAGGAATCCAGAATCTAAATCCATTTTTACTTGTATTTTAATTAGTGTTTTCACTCTCACAGATGAAAGCCCAAAGCTGGAAATACAGTGTTTTACACAAATTACATGTTCATGCTAATAACAGAGAAATATAAAGGCCTTACTCTTCCTTACTCCTCCTTGTCAAAAAAAACAAACCCAAACAACCTTTTTCTTTTTTCTTTACATCTCTTTGCCAGTAGGCAGTCTGAAGTTGCAATTAAGAAGCATTTCTTCAGACTTCAATTCCAAAAATGCTATCAAAATTGAATCAGGCACAAACTTCAGAAGCTAAAAAGACTGAGGATGCTGCCATAGGGCTTTTTTAATGGGAAACTGCCAAATCTTTCATAATTTTCTTCTCCCATTGGTCTGCAGGCCTTCCATATGTTCATGACTAGAATGCTCATTTTTTATTAAGCCCAAAACTGTAGAAAGTAAACACAGATTCTACAGAAGTACTTATAAGTTTTGATAAATTCTAAGCATAAAAACAGGTTTGATTGGGAAATAGCATTAAATTATTCCAGAATTCTTTTTTTTTTCTTAATTATGTGTCAGGTAGGTACAGTAATTTAATCCCTTATTTTCTTCTGCATTAATAAACATAAGGAATAAAGAAAGCAGAGGTTTTTAGTGTTTTTCTGTAAGTGCTAGATTTAAGAAAAACATGATTGATGAAACCCCTTACAAAATCATGAGAACAACTTATGACCTTTTTTTCTTGTTCTCCTACCATGTAATGAGCCTGATTCCATCTCATCCCCTTAGCTATCATGTGCTAATGACAGCTAAGCTATGACAGTTTTTACTTTTTGCCAATGCAGGCTAATTGTAAAACTGGCCTCAAAATCCACAGATACTCCCTTTCCCTCACTGGGAATATTATACTAAATGTCTTTCCAGAGAGGGTGGTTGGGCATTGGAATGGGCTGCTCAGGGAGGTGGTGGAGTCCCCATCCCTGGAGGTGTTTCAAACCCGTGTGGCTGTGGTGCTGGGGGACATGGTTTAGGGACCCTGGCAGTGCAGGGGGAACGGTTGGACTCCATGATCTTAAAGGTCTCTTCCAGCCAAATGATTCTATAATTCTGTGATTCTCTGATTCCAGTTCACTTCAGAGATGGCAGTTGAGGGGTATCTCTTGACAGCTGCTGTGTTTATTGACCTTTTGCTTTGTTGCTGTGCAGGTTGTTCAGGAAGCTCTGGACAAGGCCCGAGAAGGCCGCACCTGCATCGTGATCGCTCACCGCCTCTCCACCATCCAGAACGCTGACAGGATCGCCGTCATCCAGCACGGCATTGTTGTGGAGCAAGGCACCCACCAGCAGCTCCTGGCTGCAAAAGGCATCTACCACTCTCTGGTCAATGTTCAAAGTGGGTCATGCAACATGTAAATTAAAGGCAGTACTTATTGCTGAATTGTCACTGTTATTATTTCGATGTTGTTCTTTTCCTCGCTGTAATTATTTCAGTGTCAATAGCCAGTCTTGATATTTTTGGTTTTCTCCTTCATTTCCTAAGTCTGATGGAAACATGAAATACCAAGTAAATATGTACCAGTTTCTCACTGCTTGTTTTCATTATTCAAACCACTCCACTATGTGGCCAAAGCAGAGGCCTATTGCACTCATAAAAGCAGAAGCATGCTATGTTAAATGTAATTAATATTAGCTTGCTTTGCACTCTGTCAAAATCACTCTCATCAGGCATGTCTGGTAAACAACCTGTAAACATTTTTACACAGTTTTGCTATTGCCAGAAACAAATCTTAAGCCTTTTCATCACTGTCTGTGTAAGGCAGTCAGGCCTGGTCTATTAAGCTTGTTATCAGTTTGTTATTAATTTGCAGGTCAACTGGAGGTTGATACCAGATGTCACTTTTTATGATGTGGAACTTTAGTTTGAGGTGACAGCACAGGTCTTAAAATAAGGGCACAGGCTTAAAACAATAGTCCCAGAACTGTAAGTACCTCACTGATGGTCAATTACTGATCATTGAAGAAGTGTAACCTTAAAAGCTGGGAGAAGACTTTTAAATACAACAGAAAAGGAGTAAGAAAAACCCCACAAATGATGGGCAAGGCAAGGCACCTGCTGCAGCCTAGGGAAGTAGTATCTGCAAGTCTCCCAGAGTCTCAGAGGTCAAGGGCTAAGACTACAGTAATTTATAAAAGGTGGAAAATTTGAATTTGTGTTTGGAGAAGAGGGAAGGCAGGCATCCTTGTCACTGTTAGCTTCCTTTAGTGGAGAACTCTTGAAGCCATTCTAAGACTCTCAAGGACTCTAACCATCAGTGCTAATTACATGGCATCAGCTCTGTGGTATTGTTTATCAGTTGCTCATTTAGGATGACTGTTAAGGATTGTTTTGAATAATAATTATTAAGAACTAACCATCAGTAATGTATATTGTTAATATCTATGCAGTAAAGATTTGTTTTTAAGTTTACAACTGGCCTGATCAATCAGTCTTCTATACTTCCCTCAGAGCAATGATTCTCTGAGATTTATGGATATGGTCTCTCTTACCTACCTGAAGGTATTTATACACACACAGCCTAAATGACAGGTAGTTAGGCTCATCAATGTACTAATAAGACTATCCAGAATGTTGATGGATGCAGTCTCATTGTATTCCTCTTGAATCACCTGTCTTCTCTTTGTTTCTTATTTATATATAGCTTCAAACAATAAGGTTATTGTCCATAAGGAAGTTTATTAGTCTGCACAATAATATAAACAAGTTATTTTTGCAATTGCAAGAATGGAATAGGTATTCTTTGACAGGATATTCTGAAGATTCAGGTGAGAACATATTTAATTTTTTTATTTATTTTTTTACTAAACTTTGGACATGTGAAAATCGGTTTTGAAAATTTTGGACATATAGATGAATATAGAATCATAGAATGGCCTAGGTTGGAAGGGACCTTAGAGATCATCTAATCCTACCTCCCTGTCATGGGCAGGGACACCTCTCAATTAGACCAGGCTACTCAAGGCTCTGTCCAAACTGGCCTTGAACACCTCCAGGGAGGGGGCAGTCACAACGTCTCTGAGCAATTGATTCCAAAGTCTTGCCACCCTTGTACTGAAGAATTTCTTCCTAAGATCTAATCTAAATCTATTCTCCTTCAATTTATACCATTTCTGTGTTGTTAAATGACCAAACAAACTTTATGCACATGTTCCAAGAGACAGGTAGAAGGAGGTGCAGTGGAGTTGTGACATTTTTCTCCATCCACAAAGTGAATTCAGCATTGAAATTCCTAATCTGAATTAAGTTTTCCTAAAATTTTCCATTAGGTAGCTCTACAGAAGAGTTATCTCCATGGACCTGTTCATTCTGCAATGTAAAAGAAGATGAGCTATTCAATAAGAGAGTTATTTACATGTCTGCCAAATCAGAAACAACTCAGGCATTTTTCTTCATGCATACTAGAGCTGAGAAGAACATTTCAGGATGCCAATATTTCAAGGTTCATCTTCTTAACAGTACATTCAGTGAAGCATACAACAATCTAGTTTTGCAGATGTTTATAATTTCAGCTCCTGCAGTTTCCTGAGGAGCTTGATAAATCAGCAGAAACACTGTCTCTTACTTAGCTCTCATTTGAAGATATTTTAAATCTTTCCTTTAAAGACATGCTTATTCCTTCTCCCATTATTACTTATGAGACTTGAGACAGAAAAAAATGTATGTGATTTCCATGTAATAACCATTCACTGATAATTTCTAAAACAACCTTCAAAATTACTCTAGAATTTGTCATGAAAAAAATTAAAAGCTAGAAGGAATTTCTGTATCTGAATATTCAGATCAGTTTCCCCTGAGATCATGATGGAAAGTGTGCATTTTCTTCATTATTATCAATGCTATTAATCAATGAATTTGTATTCTGTGGCCATGTCTTTAATTTGCCACATGATGGCCTCATTTGTTCAGACAATAGCTAATTTCACCTACATTTTTGTTTAGACATTTTATTTTCTTAATATATATCTCGTTCAACTCAATACATGTAGTGTTCTGCCTAATCCAAAGAGCAATATTTTTAAGAGATTTTGGTTACTGTCCAGGATCCTCACTCTCTTTTCTGCCAAAGAGAATAGTATCCATGTACAGTCCTGACCACATTACTACCCTGTCTACTAAAGTCAGAGTTCTTAAACCTAGACTTAAACACTAGACACTAACTCCCAGCTTCTACTAAATTGAGCAATCCTACTGGAGGAAATAAACTATGGTAGCTAATATTTGTCTTCACACTTGAAGGCCTTTCATCTACTTCTTAATCTTTGTCACAAAATATATTAAGATAAAGGAGAAGGTTAAATGAGAATCTTCCCACATATTACAAATATTTCTGAGTATTACAAGAGCAAAGAGGTTTTGATTTAGTCTAGGTAATTTGATTCTACATACAGAGTCTAGGTGCCATTTTCCTGAGTGAGTTACTTCTTTAAGAGTTATTAGATTCAACACCACCATCATTCATTGAATTTCAGGTGCCTCTTAATTTCTAAACAATAGATACAGAAATTTACAATATAGGGTATTCAAATGCTACACTTATATTAAAGGGAAATCTGTCACCTGCCAGACAAAAAGCATTTTATCACCAAATCAATATTTTATACTAGGTGAATTCAGTATTTCCTGTTAATAGAAGAGAAAAGCATTACATAAGTGCTAGATTTTGCATCTGTGGACAAGAAATTAAATATTTTGTTCAATTTAATATATCACAGGCTGCACATATATGTAACCACATATCAGTAAGAATTATCACACCTGATGCAGGGTAAATAATTTCAACATTTTCAAGCAGTTTTGCCTACTGACTTCAGTTTCAGAGATGATAAATAACTGACAAATGGGCCAGTTATTTAATGTGCATAACAGCACATATGAAACATTATATCCAGGATGTCTATGCCAGAGAACAGCAGACTTCAAATAATTAACAATAACACACCAATTAACTTCTCATTGTGAGTGACAATGTATGTCCAAACACATTACCCTTTTCACTTATAACCAGTAATGAAAAAAGAAGTAATTGGTCAAATTCCATCTGCACATCAACAAACAGTTCATTAGTGTGAGGATGGTTGAACACTGAAACAGGTTGCTTAGAGAGGTTGTAGAGTCTACATTTAGTTATTCAAAACTGGGCTAGACATGGTCCTGAGCAACCTCTTCTACTTGACACTCCTTGACCAGATTAGCTTCAGAGGAGCCTGCCAATCTCAGCCATTCTGTGAGGGGGAAAATACCCACAGTCAACAGGTAGACCACAGCCAGTTGACCATTGCCACTCTATATGGGGCAATCTGATATATATTCCATATATCAGACCCATTCAGTACATCACAGAGCTGTATTAAGAAATAAATAGACATAAAAATAATGCTTGAAAATCTCTTTCTAAACTTTTGTCCAATGAGTACATAGAAATATCCTGCACCTCAAAGATGACCAGACTATTAAAAAATGAACGTTTTAGAAAGACTTTATTACGTGTTCTTTCATCCTCAGACTTGGCTGACTGCCTGAGCCAGGGAATAGCCTTAGCTTGTTGTCCCCAAGCAGAGAGAGGGGTGTTTTATCATAGAATCAGAGAATGTTTAGGGCTGGGAGGGGCCTCCAAAGGGCATCTAGTGCAGCCCCCTGCAGGGAGCAGGGACACCCTCAACTAGCCCAGGCTGCTCAGAGCCTTGGCCAACCTCCCCTGCAAGAGCTCCAGGGATGGGGCCTCAACCACCTCCCTGGGGAGCCTGTGCCGCTAAGCCACCACCCTCAAGGGAAACAACTTCTTCCTGACATCCAGTCTCAATCTCCTCTGCTCTCATTTCAACCCATTCCCCCTCATCCTTTCACTGCAGGCCCTTGGAAACAGCCCCTCTCCAGCCTTCCTGGAGCCCCTGCAGGCACTGGCAGGTGCTCTAAGGTCTCCCCAGAGCCTTCTCTTCTCCAGGCTGAACAACCCCAGCTCCTTCAGCCTGACCCCACAGGATCTCTTTTACCAACATGCAGTTGTTTCTAACACAGAATTGTTTTGACAGCATAGCAGCAAGCCATGCCTTTTTGCAGCAAGCCAGGGACTGGCAAACTTTTGTGCTAAGAATTGCAGATAGTTCTTTACAGTATGGACACAGTGTATGAAAAGTGGATGTTCAGTTACTGCCATGGTTGCTTTTTTCTCCTCTTCTGCCTCTCCTAATCAGAGCAGGGGCTGCAGCATCCCTTCCCTTCCCCTCTGCCACCTCCTCCTGCTGTAAGGCCTTCAAAGGCCACCCTGAGAACTCATTATGAAAGGAAAACACTGAGCTCCTCCAAGCTCCTAAAAATCTCACATCACAAAACCACATTCTGACTCGAAATGTTTTTGCTCTTGTTTTTTTAAGCTTTCCATCCCTTCTCAACAACCACTATCAAGCTCTGAAAGACAACAATTATTGGAATAAACACAACCGTCCTCAAAACTTTGAAGTGATCCAATTCAAGAGCTAAAATATAAGTTTAATTCCTATTATAAAACTTACATGCATTATCTGTTGCCTATTATAAGAGTAGGGTTAAAGTGTCTTTATGTACATTTGTCATTAAGGAAAGTATATAATTTTCTGCAAATGAACTCCATCTTTTGAGCACAAGATATCCAAGAGGGACCACGCTCACTCCCATCCAGTTTGATGATGGATGACTGAAAGTGGTCAAGAAAAGCACTTTCCCTTCAACAGTGGGTCCACGTCCCAGTGTGATGGACTGCTCCAGGAAACTACATTTTTCAATCATCCTGATGACTTGTGAACCTTACAAGGAATGAGTGAAAATAGGAACAAAGAGAATTCCCTTGAGAGGAGTCAAGAGGAGACTCAGATGCTTTCAGGAGTGGCAATGGCTCTTCAAAAGTGCTCATATCTGAGCACTCCATTTCCAGACAGAGAGTGCACACAGCCCTCTGCAGACCTAGCAGGCTCCAAGGGCACTGCAAAGGCCTGGCAGGCACCCGTTTTGGAAAGCTTTTCCTCACTGGTTTTACGTAAATTGAGCAAAGTCCAACCTCACTGTTCAGTCCTAACCCACCTAGTCCTACTGACTGCTTCCAGAACAGGTGAAAACAAATTAAGATCATCCCCTGGTAAGTCAGTGCACTTCTTTTGTCTGAGACAGATTATGAATGTTCAATAGGGAATATTATGAACTAAGTAAAAATATTCAGTGAAATTTCATTCCACTTTTAAGTACATTTTACTGTTTATTTCCTATTAATTAAACTGCAGGATTTAGCATGCTTTGCAATGACATATTACCAAGAGTTATGCAGAGGACACCACTGAGGGTCCTGCTTAAAAACTAGAGACAGGCTGGTTTCAAGCAGCACATCAGAATATAGTTTTCAGATTACTGACTTTACATTTTCTCAGTTGACTACTGCTGGTAGTTTTTCCCGAGGTACTTTTTTTTTCTCAAACAGATTAAGATGAATTCTGAAGATGAAACAAAGTTTTGCAATAATGGCAAAGATGTGAATATTGCTATACCTTATCAGGATTACGAATCTGAAGGCAAATGGTAAGTACAGCCATTGATTTCAAAATATTCCCACAAATGGTTAGACCAGATAGTCTTTGGAAATATGTTCCAAGCTGGCCTGTTCTCTAATTCTATGATACTAATGTTTTACCTTTAAACTCATAGTTAATGGTGCACAATGCAAGAATAACCAGTTTTCCTTTTTTGGAGAAGTCTTTGCTATCCATTATTCTCTTCAGACAGTATAGCAAACAAGATACAAAAGTGTATCATTAGCTACATCTAAATACAAATAAATACATCTAAACATAGATAAATTGTTAACAGATAAATCCAGTTGAATCCCCAGGACAGAGGAAACCTGTTGGAGTAGAAAGCTGTCCTTGTATCTTGTTACTATAATTTCTTTGGGGATTATTGAAAATCTGGTTGCTTCACTCATTCTCTTACAAAAAGATAGTGACAGCTGTGTCTGTTCTGGTTTTTACAAGGCTGATACAAAATGCTGAGAAAATTGGGAGTCAGAGTAGTTAAAAGGTAGTTAAGTTACATGTTTATTGAAGTTATTTGAAAGTAGTGTCACTTTTTACTAGAATAGAGCACCAGCTGGGGTCAGATGCCCTGCTCACTCTCCATTCCTGACTCAAAAAATGTAATGGATCATGGTGGAATATATATTCTGAGATTTAAAGAACTGAATGGTATTGTAATTGTAATTGTAACTGGAATCATTAGACTTTAGGAAACTGTTGACTGGCACAGTGCTTCTTGTCCAATAAACCAGCTTGTGCTGATGACAGCAGGAGAAAGTGTTTGAGCTGACACTGGATGGGAGAGGCCCCACTGTGAAACAGTGGAGTTTAACATTTTACCTACATCTTTAAAAAGTGCTGGATGAGCTTAGTTTTAGCTGGAGAATGAAGGCTGCTCTGGGGAAAACTCCATTTATTCAGATAACAACCTACTTGTTTCTCCTTTTTAATAGTTTATAGGTCAAGGATGTTTACCAAAGCTCATCTTCCTACTTTTCCTCTGCAAAACCAGAGACATTTCTTTCTGAATTAGACACCAGCCCCAAAACCCCCCAGGGTTTTCACTGTAATAGAGTCAGCCAAAGCTTAGTGCTCTGACTAATATTTTTTCAAGTGGAAACATTCAGTGTGAACATTTGAATTTTTCAAGTGAAAGCAAAACTTTGACATCATATTAACACAGTTTGGTTGACACAGGTCATCTGCCAGCCCCGTTAATAACTCACAAGGTGTCCTGTGACAGGACAGGGCACTGCCTGAACTCACAGTGAGCTTTCTGCAGTCCTACCCAGTCCATTTCTTCATGCTAATAAAGCCTTCTGACCACCACAAAGCACTGCCTGCTTTTTGCCACTACCTCCACCTTCTTCAAGCTTGTTTCTTGTCTTTGCAGTCCACTTCTGATTATGAGAAATTAACTTCTTCCAAGTTCAGTTCTGTAGGGTGAAGCTTATAATTAGAGACACCAGTCTACCCAGTGCAGACTGATGATCTGAAATCAAAGTACATGGGTATGAGAGGTCTCTGATAGACAATTATTAGTAGTATTGCTAGATTGGCCCACCCAACTAATTTGCCAATTAGTAGGCCCAAGCCTTGTCTAGAAAGGCTAGACAGACAACTTTGGTCATCAAAGAACTCTTCACCCTCTTCTTTTTCACAGAAACTGTAATTTTAAATGAGTCTTACTTAGGTAGCTTGTAACCCACAGCTCAGTTGTACTCTGCTTTTTTTCCCAAACAGAGTCTGTATTAATGAGCTACCAAACCAGAAGACCTCTTGAAAGTATTTTTGACAGTGTTCAGATAAATGCACTGAGATTGCTTCATGTTCCTGTATCTCTGAATACAATTAAGAGACAGTATTGTATTAATAATGTACTAGTTTTGCTTTAAGTACTCTTCCAACTTAAAATACAACCTTAATTTTTTAGCAGTGCAAACAAGAAGAAACCTGAGAAAATGAATATGGTCAGCCCGTTTACAGTGGTAAGTTTCACAGTATTTGCATGTTTAACAACCTCAGTCTACCACATTGTTTAAAATTTGTTATTTTAATACACGTAGCTCTACTCATGGTGCAAGGCTATACTTTGCTGCTTATGGTTTAAAGTACTCAGAGATCTGCAATGGGAAGGGTTGCTGAACGTGTCCACTCTGTTACACATCTGCAGATATATTTACTAGAAATTTAAGTTTCAGTTGCATGTAATTAATTGGAGTGTAAAATTTGTTTGAACATGTGTATTTTATTATTATTCATATTTTATGAAAGCTATTATGTTATTCTTAAAGCAATTAAGAAGAAGTTAGGGGTTTCTGTTATTTTACCATTTTTAGATATTACCATTTTATTATTTTACTTCTGCCTCCCTCTGCACTGTTAACACTGTGTTTTCACTCCAATGCATTTGCTCAGAGAATCTTTCAGCACTCTTCCATTTCCACTTTCAGTTTCGATTTGCTGACTGGCAGGATAAACTCCTCATGGTGGTAGGCACTACTATGGCAGTACTCCATGGAGCAAGTCTCCCCCTTGTGATGATTGTCTTTGGTGACATGACTGATAGCTTTATTGCTTCAGAAAATATTACTTACCCAGGTAAGAACTGTTGTAGTTCATAGCTGCTGTCATTGAGCTGTGGCTTTTATGCAACAAAAAAATTAGTTGTATTTGGAAAAAATAGAGGCTCATCTCAATCTATTAATTCACAATTATATTAGCCAGTTTGCTGCTATGCTGTCAGATATGTCACTGACCCACCCACTCCAGGGCTTTCATTTGGACCAGTTCTGTATTTCTTCCAACCAGTCTCCTGTGCTGGGCACTAATTAACTGCTACACCATGTTTAAAGGAAATGTTTTAAAGGATTCGAATTTGGGTTAATGTACTAGATAAATAGATTGATGGGAAATAGTATGTCATGGTTTGCTTTGAAATCAGAAACAATTCTTAAACAAAACTAAGTATGTAAACCATTAACGTAATTAAGCCCCTGTTATATATATAAAAAAAGCATAAATATGCAGCCCAGCACCAATGTTATTACTTATTTCAGTGTTTACTAACTGCTATTTTAGGATATTAAAAGTGTGCCAAAGACTATGATTATAGGTCCACTTACTTGACCAACAACAACAAAAGACTTTCGGACTGACTTAAGGATGAGATTATCAGAAAAGTGACTTTGCTGCTGCTAAATTTGAGCATATAAATTATCCCACTTCAAAGAGATGCACCCAAGAGTTCCCTTTGTCCAAACATCATCAAACCTTTGTCCTTTTCTTCTAAACCAGCACAGCCTTGCTTACATTGAATGTGGAATTCCCTAAACTTCTCCAAAGACCACCATGCTATTTTCCACATTCCCCCAACAGCACTTTGTTCCCTGACAGAGAAGCAGACAAGCTACAGAGGGCAAAAAGCTGACCACTATATTCATATTCACTATATTAATTCTTCATTAAAGAGCACTATGCTTATGTTAATCACCTAACATCTGTCAGGCATTTATTATTTATTATTTAGCCACTCCCCCTGAATATTTGACCAAGAATGACTGTTACTGTGCACAGAGATGTCATGATGGGCCTCAAAGCATCCCCAAAACTGTAAAATTCAGGAGTTGCCACCTCTGCTTCTACATTTGATTTCTATTAAGCAGTATAAGCATTGGAAAATTAATCTGGGTGTAAATCAAGTGTAAATATGAGGTGTAGTATCCAGTTCTGAAAAGTTGCTCTGATCACTTATACTTACTAAGTTACTGTAGAGCCAAAGCAGAACAAGGCACATTTATCCTGGAATTCAAGTGTCAAACACCCACTCCAGGGTAACTCATTCTTGATTAGCTTAGCATGTAGATGAGTTAAATGCATTTTAATTACACATTTAACATCTGGGAACAAGAATTAATGAAACAAAAAACCCATCTCCTGGACAATTAGAAGGGAGTGCCTAATATAATATTCATTAATTTTCTGAACTTTGCTTAATTTTGAACCTGTATTTGTAAAGTACACCAGAGCATTATGAAATAAAATGGGGTTTATAACTCCAGTGTGTTGTTTTTAAAATATTCATAAAATCAGCAGGCATTCCAGAGAAAATACTGTATTTGAAATGTATTCAGGCTAATGATTTTATAGTAGCTGAATATATTTAGGTTTTTAACTGTATTACAGGTAGAATGTTAATTTCTGTTAATTAATTTAATGCTTTGTAATGTGTTAAATACCTTCAGTTCCCCTAAACATTGTCAGGGGCTCGGTGAGGTGCTAGGTAGTGACTGCTCTTTATCTTCATTCAGCACTGTTGGGATAGGAGTTTACAGAAGGAAATTTATTATCATGTGATTAAATAAAAGTAATTAATTAGATATTTTCTTATTTTCTTTCTAGCAAATTTTTCTTTATGGAATGGTACATTGATGAATTTTTCTATACAATTTTTTTCTTACACTCTGATGGAGAAGTTGGAGGAAGAAATGACCAGGTAATAGGAAAGTTTTCATTCACTTCATGGCTAGTCTCTTCTTGTAATAGAGATCTTAAGTGATTGTCCTCTAGAGATTATTCTAATATTCAGCTCAAGATTAATCTCATCATTGGCTGAGTTGGGACTCTAATCCCAGTCTGTGTGTCTGATGGCTCCTGCAAACCTCAAACATTCATGACAGGAGCTCAGAGAGAGGGTGATTCCTTCTTTTCTCATGTGCCAGGATACCTTGTTCTCCTCCTATGTGTAAACTTAATGTATGCTCCTACTGCTCTTTCTCCTTGCCCATATTCTTCTCAGCCTCCCCTTGCACTGCTCAGCTCCCAGTTTGCCAGCACTGCCTTCAAACTGGCTTTTCTTGCCACAGCTTTTCTGCTGTGAGACAGTGAGACACAGTCAGCTCTGAGGGAGGTCCTGCTCTGCAGTAGCTTCTATGGATATTTTTCTATTATTATTATTTCTATTATCTATTTCCTGCTTTTTGGCTTTCTTGTTTTTATCAACACCACTAATATTTTGTCTGATTCCCAACAAAGTCCCTAAAATGCTGGAACTGATCACATACAAAGCCCCAGAATTACTTTGCTTTATCCATAATTAAATGACACCCAATCTATCAGTCAGCAGTCAATGACATCTCTGAACTATTATAGACTTTTTAAGGGACAGTACCTAGGATACCCTAGCAGCTGCATGAAAACTGAGGACACTGTTTTCACAGAACTCCGTGAGCTAGTTTGGATCCAGTTTTGTGAAATAAAGTAGAATTAAGTTCCTTCTCACTCAGAGAAACCACTCCCTTTCTTCCTCCCCTGTTCACCCCCATAATGATGTCAAAAGCCCTGAACTTTTCAGGCAAACAATTTATTCCATCCATGTCCTTAGTGGATCAGATCACACAGTAAAAACTGGTTGATAAGTTAAATTCTCAGACATCTTTTAAAGACAAACACCTTGTGATCTACCAGAAATAAAGCAAAATGAGATACAAATGAAGTCATGCATATTGGAGCTTCCATTGAATTTCCAGTACTTCAGTTTTCGTTTAGTCTTTGCCATGACAAACTCAGAGGAATATCCAGTTCAAGGTCATCAATGATTAATGCCATTGGGAAGAAAAATTAAGTATTCTTTGGTACCCTTTTCTTCTAAAAGGACAAATACAGACAGTGAAGTGGAGAGACACCAAATTGATAAAGAAATACTTTTTATGTAATGCCCAACAAATCTGCAGAGCTCATAAAAAAAAATAAATCTCAGTTAGGCCAGGAATTTATTATGTATTTTTAACATTTTCTGATCAGATAAAATTTAAATAGGGACTGGGATGCAACAGCTGGTGCAGTTAAACTATCTCACTGATGGGCTGCATCATATCAGTCCAATAATACTTATTTTTTTTCACAGCCTTCTAAAGTGTTAAACACCAGTTATTTTTCAGACACATGATGTCATTATCTGGGTAATTCCCAGGTTTATGGTTGGAGGGGCATTGACCTTTTTTCTCTGTCTGCCTGCACACTATCTCTTCTTTTGTCATCCTTTGCCCTTTCCAGGTTTTCCTTTTGTTTCCACTTTTGTTTTTTTTAGCTGAAGCTCCTCTATCTCCATGCCCTCTTCCTGAAGCTGAAAGAACACCCTAGTCTTTTTGTTTCTTAATAATTGTCATTGATCAAGTAATTCACAGTGTAATTTATTTTTATTTTCCAATTAATCATTACTAATGATACTGTAAAATAGACATTATGAATTGGGATTTTGAACCAAAATTCAATGGATGATGTTATGTTTTGGCATAAACTAAATAATCAAACAAATGCATAAATCCCATTTTTCCCCTAGTTTTGCTGCTTTTTGTAGCTTTTTTATTACGCTGGCAATAAGAACAACATTCAGCTACTAATTTAATTTTAAGTTATTCATTTATGTACTAATATATTTCAGTTTAAATATGAAATATTTTGTTTAATTGCAATAATGAATAAAACAACTTTGGCATTAATTTCTAACAAAATTACTCAGAATAGCTTTTCTTATTGCTATTTACTTCCTTTTTTATTTTTGCATGTGAAGTCTTATTTTGTTGCAAATGCACAAAATCCCTGCACAATTTTTAAAACCAAACTAACATTTCTCAGAGATGACTAAACAAAACAAATAAATCATGATACCACACACATAATTAAAATTCAGCATCTCTGTCTTTACTTCATTAAATGGAAGTGAGTATTCTGAAACGTGACTTAGTTTTGGTTTTATATCACTCAAGCATTTTTAAATCCTTTATTTTCATCCACTGTGGGAGATGTTTCTAAGAACAAATATGTTATTTTAAGCTTGTTTTTTTTTAATCAATTTCTTAATGGATTTTGAGACATTAAATTTTAATTACTTCTTTTAGTTTTTCTCTTACTTTGTGGAAATTTTAACAACTGAAATTGATTCTGAAAGAGCTGCATTATAGCAAAGAAAGAGAAATGGCAAGTAACCCTTTATAGGAGTGGAATTAATTTTGTTTTGAATCTTTTTGTTTCCTTTCAGATATGCTTATTATTATTCTGGAATAGGAGCTGGGGTTATTTTTGCTGCCTACATCCAAGTTTCATTTTGGAACCTGGCTGCTAGCCGGCAAATAAAAAGAATCAGACAAGAATATTTTCATGCTGTAATGAGGCAGGAGATTGGATGGTTTGATGTAAATGATGTAGGAGAACTTAACACGAGATTTGTGGAGTAAGTATTAAATACCACTTTCTTGCCAACTGAATGTTCATTATAATTGTTGAAAAGCAGTTATAATACAGGTCTTGGAAACATGATGGAGCACTGAGAAAGTGTACTGCATGCAAAGAGTTTGTTTCTATCTTTTCTAGTTTCTTCATCTATAATGTGCTTTTTTTTCAGTGACATCTCCAAGATTAATGAAGGAATAGGGGAAAAAATGGCAATGTTCTTTCAGGCAGTGGCTACTTTTTTCACTGGATTTATAGTTGGTTTTACAAAAGGCTGGAAACTAACTCTTGTGATCCTGGCACTCAGTCCTGTCCTGGGACTCTCCTCAGCTCTCTGGGCAAAGGTAGGCAAAAAGTGTGAGTTTTCAACAAAATGCTGAGCTATATTTTCTATAATCCCATTTGGTATCTCTAAGACTTCAAAAAGCAATCTGGCTCTTAGTGAATTGCCCAAATGCAGAAAGGTGTGAACAGGTGCACGGTGACACTGGTATGGCTGGGGAAATGCAGTGCCCCCACCATGGACTCACCTGTACTGACACATATTTTACACAGGTATAACATACCTTCCTCTGAAAGGCTAAATAGGCAGAATATTGCCTTCTTCACTGCACTCTCTATCTACACCAGTTACCAATCACCAGGTACTCTAAGTAAAAATAACTACAGAAATCAGCTAAAATGGCACGGCTGTGGTCACGGCAGGTGACTGAGCTCTGGCATGGACCTGCAGTGAACCAGCTTTCCTGTGATAAGCCCTGTCTGTGGGCTCTGACCCCAAGGTGGGGAGGGCTTTGACCCCAGGGACAGCACAAAGACACAGGCAGACATAGCTGGGCAGCCAGCACACCGTGAACTCTGCTCCAGATTGTCCTCTTGCCATTTGCTCAACTCACAGTAACTTACTGAAAACAGAATTAGATCATAGCATCACAGAAATGTCTGTGTTGAAAGGGATCTCTAGAGGTCATCTAGTCCAAACCCCTGCTAAGAGCAGGGATATCTGCAACTAGAGCAGGTTGTTCAGAGCCTGGTCAAGCCCTATCCTCAATCCAGGGATGGGGACTCAACCACCTCCCTGGGCAACCTGCTCCAGTGCTCCCCCTCTCTCGTGGTAAAGAACTTCTTCCTTAGTTCTCATCTAAATCCAGTCCTTTCTAATATAAAAACATTGCCTCTTGTCCTTTCACTACAGGCCTTTGTAAACAGCCCCTCTCCAGTCTTTTTATAAGCTCCCTTTTGGGTACTGGCAGGTGCTCTAAGGTCTCCCCAGAGCCTTCTCTTCTCCAGGCTGAACAACCCCAGCTCCTTCAGCCTGTCCCCACAGCAGAGCTGTTCCAGCCTCTGAGCATCTCTGTGGCCTCCTCTGGCCCCTCCATCAGCTCCATGTCTCTGCTGTGCTGAGGGCTCCAGAGCTGGCTGCAATACTCCAGGGGAGGTGTGAGCAGAGCAGAGCAGAGGGGCAGAATCCCCTCTCTCCAGCTGCTGCCCACACTTCTCTTGCTGCAGCCCAGGCTGCCATTGGCCTTCTTGGCTGCCAGTGCCCACTGCTGCCTCATGGCCAGCTTCTCAGCCACCAACACCCCCAAGTCCTTTTCTGCAGAGCTGCTTTCCAGCCCCTCATCCCCCAGCCTGGATGGATAGTGAGGGTTGTTCTGACCCAGGTGCAGGACCCTGCACTTAGTCTTGTTGAACCTCATGAGGTTCCCCTGGGCCCACCTCTCCAGCCTATCCAGGTCCCTCTGGATGCCATCCCCTCCCTCCAGCCTTTCCACAGAACCACTCAGCTTGGTGTCAGCTGGGAACTTGCTGATGGTGCCTCCATCCCACTGTCTATATCACTGATAAAGACATTAAACAGCACAGGCCCCAGCACAGACCCCTGAGGGACACCACTTGTCAATGATCTCCATCTGGACATGGAGCCATTGACCAGCACCCTCTGGATGTGACCATCCATCTAATTCCTTATCCACTGAACAGTCCACCCAGCAAATCAGTATCTCTCTGACTTGGCAAGCAGGATGTTGTGGGGACTGTGTCAGAGGCCTTGCAGAGTCCAGACAGATCACAGCTACAGGTCATCCCTTATCCACTGATGCAGTCACTCTGTCACAGAAAGCCACTGGGTTTGTCAGGCAGGATTTCCCCTCAGTGAAGCCAGGCTGCTGTCCTTCATCACCTCCCTGTCCTCCATGTGCCTCCACGTGCCTTATTAGGCCTTCTAGGAGAATCTGCTTCATGATCTCCCCAGGCACAGAGGTGAGGCTGACAGGTTGGGAGTTCCCAGGGTCTTTCTACCCATTTTAAAGATAGGTGTAACATGTTGCTTCTTCCAATCACTAGGGAAGAGATGCAGATCACTTGGAGAGAAACACAGGCTGCATCTATAGAAATATTTCTTTCTTTTCTTCCAAAGGGGCATCAGGATGTTTAATACCAACTGGCTACTGAGTTTCAGTGACACTGGCCAGCCTTGCCCTTCAGCTAAGATGAAAATCCCATTATTTAACACATGAAGTCTCTAATTCTTCATAGCACATGAGTAGTCTGCTGTATCTTCATCTGCAGCCTGCAGTGGTTTGTAGCATGAATGTTCCTGTGCTTGTCAAGCAACTAATTGTCCTGACACAAATCAGAACTGCCTGACAGATGTGGTTCAAGTATTTCTAAGTGTAAGGTATCTTCATCTGCTTCTCTTGTTTTCCCAAATGATAGAAGTGTAGAAGAACTGAAAATCTAAACTCATTTTTTTTAGTGGCAGATAACTGGAATTTTTCTAGTAATTACATTTTATGCAATGCAAGAACTGTTGTGATGCCCCTCATCAACTTTCTGCCTTGGAAGTCAAATGTGGTTTCTTTTATAAATCTTTAAAATAAAAATTTGGTACCAAAAAATGA
Source organism: Ceyx cyanopectus (assembly GCA_013401355.1). Taxonomy (NCBI): domain Eukaryota; kingdom Metazoa; phylum Chordata; class Aves; order Coraciiformes; family Alcedinidae; genus Ceyx; species Ceyx cyanopectus. Next base: position 19,158 of record VYZU01040731.1, on the reverse strand, counting down.
AGAATTCTTAAACGTAAGAATAACATTTGAGCTTGTTCTGGTTTTGTTTGAATATAAGAGTTAAAATATTTTGCTTCCACACAGATAATTTCAGCATTCAGTAACAAAGAGCTAACTGCATATGCACGAGCAGGAGCTGTAGCAGAGGAAGTTCTGGCAGCAGTCAGAACTGTGGTAGCATTTGGAGGACAGAGAAAAGAAATTGAAAGGTAAGAATAAAATTTCCATATGATGGCTGTTCTTATAATGGTGGCTAAAGAGATTTTGAGGATTTATATCTTTGCTACTAAATTTATTCTTTTATCTAAATTTTTATTAGCTTAAAAAAATCATAAAACATGCAAGATTCATGTTGTTTGCTTTTGTGTGTGTGTTTTGTTGTTGTTGTTTCTTTTGTTCTGTTTATTTGGGTTTGTTTGGGGTTTTTTTTCCAAAGAGAATATGGACTTACAGGCTTCATAAATGCAGTGAGAGTTGTAAGCAAAAAGGACAGGCACGTGTCAAAAAAAGACAGGTATAACACTTGGTCACAAACCAAAGTTGTGCACATGTTATTTGTGTTATTTATATATATCTATCCTTCTTGCCATCTTTTTGATCTTTTATCTCAAGTTAACCAGCATGACCACAAATACTGGCAGGAGTTTTTCAAACTCAAAGTTCAATAACCACTGTGTCATTCACAGAAAGCACAAAGCATACCCTGACCTGCTTTTCCCTTTCTGCTCTATGCCCCACTGCTGCCCAGCTAAGCTGGCTGAAACAAGTTCTCTGGGGATCTGCACCTCACCTCAGCATCTTTCTGGCATTTCACTAGGACAAGCAAATAAAGTTCTTTTAGATTTCTGACACACTACAGATCAGCCATTGCACTGCTCATCTTTTATTTTACATTATTGTGGTTCATCTACTCTTATTACCACCCACCAACATCATGTATCTAAAGATGTAAGACACTGCAGTATTCTTTTGCCCTGGTTCTCTCACTGGTCCTCTGTACTGATCCTCTCACCTCTGTGCCATCAAGAGATGTCACTATAGTGTTATTTGCATGCCCAAGTCACTCAAATTAAATAAAAACAAATCCCAAGAGTGACTGAAGAATTCCTGTTGTTGGCTCCTTGAGTACTATAAATTCCCTCTGAACACTGCTGCCTTGCTCTGAAGTTTCTTACCTTAGCATTGTTTCATTACTTCACAACTACTGATTAATTCATAATTTGTCCTATGACTTTAGGACAAATTGGCATTATATGACATTAATGAAGTCCCAATTGATTAGTTTTACCATGTCACACCTCTCTAGAAAGACAGTATTAAAGAAATGTAATTGGATTCGTCCTTTGCTTTCATAACCCATGACACATTTAATTTCTTATGATTTTGTACGATTTAATTTTATTTCAGTTAATTTCTAGTGTCATTATTTTCTTCTTCAGGATTTTTTTGCAAGCTTTATGTGCTATTTTTGTCAGGCTACGACCTTGTGATTTCTCAGATTACTGTTTCTTTCATAATGCTTCAGTCCAGTGGCTCTACAAATTTTTAGTGTCAGTGAAAACACGAAAAGTCTTTACTACCAGACTTACATTTGCCAATTTATTCAATGCTATGAATATGCTCACCATGAAAGGTGCATTCCTTCCTTACTGCTTTTGCTTCCAGGTCTGCTGTGTAATAATTCACATTGGTCATCCTGCTTTTGACTCCTTGTACATTTGTGGGATTTTTTGCACTGAAAGTCGAGGCTGAACTACAGTTTTGGAACTATCCCCAGTTCAATTATCCTCTCAATGCTTTTCCATTTCTAAACCCCATAAAATGGACAACCTTTGTTGCAGACCTTTTTTGTGTGTTTTCATTTGTAATTAAGTGATTCAACCTGCAATCATTTTATCCTTGATTTTTATCTATAACCAGCTTGAATTCTAAAAAAAGTCCTTTTAATTGTTCAGTGACTATTTAAAAAAGAGGCTTCTCAGCTCTCACTTCAGAGAGCACACAGATCACACAGCTATCACTGACATTTCATTCTTTACTTTTTTACACCTGTGTCTCTCTCACAGTCACACACTGACTGAATTGTTCTCACTGTCCATGTCCAAATCCAATCTAGACTACAAGAGACAAACAGCACCCCAATAATAACTTTTACACTCATCACCAATGAGATTTTCACATAAATGGATCCCATTTTCTCTGTATCACCACTTCTCCTGTCTTTACAACATACTTCAATGCTCATGCAACAGTTATCCCATCCTTTATTTCTAATCCAGTACCAGTCTGTTACTGATTCTTCTACTCTTCTAACATTACATTGTCTTATACATCAGAACCAGTTTTTGAATTTATATGAGTCTCTTCCAACTTTTACACTTTGTTCCCTCCAAAAGTTTATCCTCACTCCTATACACTTGGTACAAGCTATTCCCATGAAATCTGCACGTTAAGAGGAGTTGTCTTTCAGCCCCTTCTTTCCATGACTGGGCACTGTTTCCCTTCACAGCATCAGTAATCTTCACTTCCAGCTGGAAGATTCCACTGAAAAATCACAAGATCAAAGATGTTTAAGAGCTCACCACAGCCTTTTCCACACATCCAGGACTAATTGATCAGCTCAGTCTGGCACAACAAGAAGACTATCAATATATTTTCTTTGACTCTTAGCAAGATTTTTAACAGCATTAGATTACTGTTTACAAAAATATTTTATATATCTTTAATGTATTCTATGGGAAATTTATGAATATACACAACAAAGAAAAGAGTAATTTCCTGTATGTTCTGTTTTTTGCTTTCTTTTTCTTTCAGATACCAAAAAAAGTTAGAAGATGCCAAACGTATTGGTATCAAAAAGGAAATTTCAGCCAATATTTCTATGGGTATTGCTTTCTTTTTGATATATGCATCATATGCCTTGGCCTTCTGGTATGGAACCACTTTGATAATCTCCGATGACTATACAATTGGAAAAGTCTTTACTGTATGTATTCACCAGCAGCTGAACAATGCTTATGAATGATGCTGAACTGATTCTGTAGAGAATTATTGGAATATGTGACTTAAAATCTTGAGAGGACAGAGCTTTTCAAAATACATTTTTCTCCCCTGCTAACAAAATCAGTGGAGGTTTGCATGTCACTGGTATTTCTTTAAGTTAAGTAGCAGAATAAGAATCACCTGCTTTGGAGCCCCTTGCTAAAAAGCCAGCTTGGATCAATAATGATTAGCTGCTAATTTTTATTCATTCACAAAAGGTGTTTGCTAAAGAACTGGGGTATAACTTCAAGGCATTGTGCTTCACACCAGGTGGTTGCATTCAGGAGGAAAAGACCAGGTGTCAGGTACCCTTGGACCATGTTACCTCCTGTTTCAGACAGAGTTCATTCAGCTGCAGTCTTTACCTACACTGGTATGGGGTTGCACTGTTTGTTGGAGGTCTTGTGGTGTGATAGCATGGCTGATTCCAGGCACAGTCTGCCTGTGAAGGACTTTATATCTGTGATAGGGCAGCAGTTTTTGAAGCTGTCCTCTCCATTAGGCACCAGCATCTCTATCAAAATCTGAGACTTTAAGGAGCAACTCATTTAATTGTTTCTACTTGCATGAGGGAGGTAAATCCATCTGGTGGCCAGCAGGACTAGGGAAGTGGTCATCTCTTTGTGCTCACTGTTGAGGCCACACCTCAAACACTGTCCAGTTTTGGGCCACAAGGAAGACATTAAGGTGCTGGAGCATGCTCAGAGAAGAGCAGCAGAGTTGACAAAGGGTCTAGTGTACAAATCCTGTGATGAGGAGCTGAGGGAACTGGGGTGGTTTAACCTGGAGCAAAGTAGGCTGGGGAGAGTCCTTATCATTCTCTCCAACAAAGGAGGTTGTTGTGAGGTGAGTGTTGGTCTGTTCTCCCAAGTAATAGGTGATAGGATGAGAAAACATGGCCTCAAATTGTGCCAGGGGAGGTTTACATAAGATCTTAGATAAAATATCTTCACCAGAAAGTTTCTCAAGCACTAGAACAGGCTGCCTAGGGGAGTGATTGGGTCACCAGCCCTGGAGTAGTGTAGATGTGGAGTTGAGGGACATGGCTTAGTGGTGGACTTGACAGTATTAGGTTTACAGTTGGACATGATGATCTTAAAGGTCTTTTCCAATCTAAATGATCTTGTACACTCCAGGCAGGTGAGTTTGTGCTACCAGCATCCTGCAAAAACCATCTGGAAAGGAATTCTCATGCCCCCAGGGGAAGCAGAAGCACCTGGAGCCAGGGTTCTGCCTTACCTGGCAAGCAGCACTGACTGCAGAGCTGGGATTACTGCTGCTCCTTGCAGAAGGTTCTACTCACTGCCTGCTCCTCTGGGCAGATAACAATTTAGACTGTGATGTAAGCTTGATTTAATACTCAGATAATCATTAGAATAAAATGCAAATAAGCTTTTATTCTCAACATCTGAAATGGGTGGCAAAGTTGCTTGTATTCAGAAAAAAATTCACCCACATATGAAAAAGTCAGAGCCAAGGCTGAACAAGTTAGATTAGAAATCAGAGCCTGCTTTTGGTGTGACAATAAATTTCAGTTGCACAAAAAGAAGTTTCCTGTTTCCTCAAAACAACTGGTTCATTTTTTTTGTCAGTAGTACAGTGGAGTAAATTACTGTGATTACCTTTTGTGTTGCATTGCTCTAGGTTTTATGTTATGTAAAGAAAGAAACAGATTTTTGGATTCTGTGTTTAATCAACAAATATATCTTGTTGCTAATTTTTGTGCAGGTATAATTTGAAGCATTCTTCTATTCTCTAATGTCATTCTAAAGAGGGATCCCAGCCATCAGCACCTCACAATATCCTTCTTATGGTCCAGTCATGGAAGAAGGAAAATTTATTTCTTTTTTCCTGTCAGTGTTTACTTTTTGTTAAATGGTTGCCACATCTTTAGTTTCTGCTTTTCTGGACTTCCTCACATAGTACAGCATGCACAAATCTACTTGAAGCAATGATAGGTATCTGAAGTTATGAATTCCTAGCTATGTATTATGTAGTGGGTTGTTTTGTTTTGTTTTTTTAAATCTTTAGGTCTTTTTTTCTATATTACTTGGAGCTTTTAGCGTTGGACAGACTGCACCAAGTATGGAGGCATTTGCCAGTGCAAGGGGAGCTGCCTTTACAACCTTTAACATTATAGACACTGTGAGTATCTTTGCCATGTCTGTCATCCAACAGTGCTGAGCATCTGACATCCCTTCTTAAATAAAGCAGCAATTGTGTGTACAACATCATAACATCTAAAAATTCTACCAAACACAGTTTTGGTTCCAGGACAAGCATCTAAATACTGAAATGTGAGACAAAAACAGGAAGATGCAAATTCCTAACACTTGTTTATGTAGAATTTCAGAAGAGCAGGTTAAAGAAAAATAAATTATTGCAAACCTTACTTTAATAAATATGCTTCAATCTTAATGTTTAATAAACCCCAACTTAACAACTGAGAGAGGATTCTAGATCTTCTGTAACTCCTCTCACTTTATTGACAATATTTCTTTTCAGCTATCAATAATTGAAAGGAATGCCTTTACAGTGACTGCATCCATAGTGCTATAGCAATGGAGCTTCTACTTTCAAGTTCTATATCAAACAGTATTAAAATGTTTCCATAGTTTATAAATATATTGAGTTATCTAAATACAATATATAAAATATAAGTCAACTTAGGGTTGTGTTCCCAGCTTTTGCTGCATCAAGTAAGAGTTATGGTACAAAGCTGAAGTGTCTGCTGATGGTTTTATCTCTAAGGTCACATCTACCTTGTTGCTCAGAGATGTGAGTGCAGCTCTTGGAATGATACCCACACTAACTTAAGTTAGCTGAGATACAGTAACAGCAGCATCATGCCTGCCAAAGATCAGTTTGAGCTATTTTCCTTCCCAGACTTAGGTACAGATTGGCTGGCTGGGTCTGTGAACTGAAACACACTGGATGGCTGCAGAACCCCTAACCTTGCCACTATAGCAGCATAATGACTACAGTGCTATTTTAAAACTCATCTTGTGTTACACAAGCTGTATTTCTGCCTTTTCTTATTAGTGCACTATTCCTGATTCCAGACTGCTCTGTGTAGGAATGAAAACAAGAGCATGAAAACTCTCTATGTGTTCATATGCCATGGCACAGCTGCTGTCTCCTGCAGCACATTAAAGGAAGAAATGTGAATGTGAACACAAATTCCTGCTGGTATGCAATAGCTGGGTGTGATAATGTAGGTTACACCTTCCTTTCCCTAATGTTTGACATCATTTCCTCTATTCCTTAATTTACACCCATGATGACTTAAGGCCCCAAGCTTTGGTTATTCATCCCTGCCAGCAGACCTGCCAGCACCCCTTCACATGAGTAGTTGGCAGCTACTCTGCAGTGAGACCTGCTAAGCTTCCTCATATGGTAACTAACATTTATTGCTAAGGTGTCACAGCCTTGTATCACAATGAAATGTCATTAGGCATCTAAATAACATGGGTTTTTTTCTCTTTTCTTGACATGGTATTCTGCACAGGAACCTCAAATTGACAGCTCATCCAATGCTGGATACAAACCAAAGGATGTTAAGGGGAATCTGGAATTCAAAAATGTCTACTTCAATTATCCTGCTAGACCAGATACTAAGGTATTATGCATGGAGGTGTTACAAATTTAATTTAAGATAAAATGATTGCCTTAGATTGCCTGCTACATTTTAAAAAAGAAGGATTAGAATTAATGGAAATATTTGCTTTTACCTAGAGCTGATAACACATTTTAACCAGAACTGGTTATTTAACTAAATTAAGAGCCAGCCTTTTGAAATGAAATGTACCTACATGAAATTTCCACTGAAAGCTAAAAGGTTGGAGATCCTTATAAATCAGAACTATAATCAAAACCAACAATTGTAATAATACTTGATGTAAAAATGTTGTAGCTGTGCACTGACCTGCCAAACTGGCTGCAGCTAAATCTGGTTAAAGTATTTCTCTAAGAAACTAGCAATGGATCCAACACCCACATTATTGCATTTACAATGCAAAACCTGCCCCTTTGAAGAAGAGATTGTATTGTTTGAGAGCTCTCACTAAGGTAAGTCTTGATGAAATTCACTGGGGAAGAGGTGTGACTATTTCAGAAAACACACTTATGCAGAACATCTTGGAAAATCATCTCCTCCATACAAAGGGAGTCCACTTTCACTAATCTATAAAGGGACACGTGTTTCCCTTTTGTGCAGGTAGAATATGAAGAGAGGGAAGAATGGGGCTTTTATAGTCAATTATTAAAATAAATAGACAAAGAAAATATTCCAGCTCAACAGGTTCTGAAGACATCAGCTGAAATCATCTGTCATTTGTATTAGCTGCCATTTGATTCAGGAGGAAGACTGCTAGTCACATTGAATTATGTGTCAGGTTTCTAAAATAATTATACGAATATCTAGTATTAGGAAAGGGATTTGTTTTTTTTTACTCCTCTGGCTACTACAGAGGTCACCTTTTTAGCACTTATTCTGGGTGAGGAAGGGTGAAGGATGTTGCATAATAAATGAAAACAGCAAACCAGAGGATGCAAGGGAACATAATGTATTAATGAAAACATTCTTGCATACTGTGAAGTTGTCTTGCCTACTGACAACCATAAGGTCTAGCAGGGTAGTGCACAACAGAAAATATTCTGCATTCCTAACTTTGTGCAGGTAGATGTAACATCAAGGGCTGGGAATCCATCCCGTGTGATAGCAGCAGGAATGCTTCCCCAGCAAGGGCTGCAAAAGCTGCCCAAGGCACAGGTGACTCCAGGCTTGGAGTCATCACATTTCAGCAAGGTTTAGATAAACTAAATTAATATTATAATTAATTAATTAATTATTATAGTTTGTGCTAGGATGGAGATAAAAACCTAAATAACGTGCTCAGAAAGGCCAGTTTTACCTTTTAGTACTTTTCATCTTTTCTGTTTAAGAAAATCCTGTGAAGATACTTTATTCTTCTCACTTTAGTGGAGGACAAAGCATTTGGCCCAAATCTGATTGAAATCAGTGAAATGTTGCCATTTGCACGTTCAGGTTTTGAATCAAGCTTTTAGCTTTTATCTTATTGCCAGGTATATCTTCCATGTAAATATCTAGCAATGTGGTAAGTGTATTTCCCTGTGAAAACTTGCAAAATAAAGACTTGATTGCATTCTGTGATAGCTTGAGGATTTAAACTAGGTTGTTTCAGTTCTCATTTTGACATCACCTGACTCTCACAACTCAAATGGCAATTATTCAGAAATTTTAATATTACTTAAAAGAATGTGTTTGGTTTACCCTGCTGTTCTGAAACAAGAGTAGTCCTGGCAAATGTTTCACAGACTATTGGTTCTCCCACCTCCATTAAACTAAGAGCTTCCTCATAATGTCATAGGGGGTTACTTGTAATGAAGTAATATGACATTGTATATATATATTGAAAAACAAAACTAAATTTTGACTGAAAAAGAAATATTCAAGAAAGGCTCCTTTTCATCTCATTGCACAGAAGTTTCCAAATGTCTCTCTACTTGAAGTTATAGAGAACACTACAGAGAAAAACTCCTGTAGGTCAACAGCAGTGTAATAGGAAAAGGTCTTTTCCTCTATAGCTGCAGTGATTGCTGTCTGGCATCTTTGCTACCTAAATGAAACTGAAATGTTGAGGAAGGAGCAAGTAAGCTTGCAGGGAAAGCAGACATTCAGATTTGCAGTAGGTATGAAATGCCACATTTTGAAGGGATGAGCAGAAAGAAGAATCTCTTCATAGTGCAGTAAAACTAAAAAACTCCACACATAACCCTTCCACAATTTCACATGTAGTTCCCCCCTTTACTAGCTTCAGTTCTCTTGCAAAAATGTATTGCAATCATTAGTCTGTTTTCCACCAAGACTTACATGCTGTGATATTTTTGGTCACCTTTCCTCTGTGCACAGATACTGAAGGGCTTGAATCTCAAGGTTAGCTGTGGCCAGACAGTGGCCCTGGTCGGTGGCAGCGGCTGTGGGAAAAGCACAACTGTTCAGCTCATCCAGAGGTTTTATGATCCCAAGGAAGGCATGGTAAGATCCTCAAGTGAGACGACTGCTCCGTGGGGTGCTGTTGTTGGAACTCTGGTTTTCTAGTTGTCCGGTCACCTGGTCCCAGTGACATGGAAAACTCTCCCTGAAAACGCATGTGCCGACCCGGGGAGAGAGATCCCTTAACCAGAACACTCAGTCAGCAGCTTTTGTCTTCTCCCACCTGTTCAGGTGACCATTGATGGGCAGGACATCAGGACCTTAAACGTGCGCTACCTGCGGGAGATGATTGGGGTGGTGAACCAGGAGCCTGTGCTCTTTGCTACCACCATAGCAGAGAACATTCGCTACGGCCGTGAGGATGTCACCATGGAACAGATTGAACAAGCTACCAAGCAAGCAAATGCTTATGACTTCATCATGAAGCTGCCCAACGTAAGCAAACCAGCTGTCCTGCTGACACAAAACCTTCTTGTGACAAATAACTCCTTTGAGAGGATTCTTGTCACCAGAGGAAGCTGTTTCCCAGAGCTGTGAATAACCAGAGCTAGCCAGAGCTTCCACATAGCTTTTGAGAATGATGTTAATTTAAAATCTTTAGGTCATGACTTGATGAGCATTTGGAGATCTGTTGGGATTCCAGGGACACACAGCTGGGCAGGTTTACCAAAGTGGGTGTTTGTCCTGTGGTGTCTCAGAGGAAGGAGAAGATGTGGCTGAGGCGCTGACACCAACATGCCTTTTCTTTACACTGCCTTTCTGTCACACTGAGTGCTGTGGAATTGTGTGTGGTTGTCTTGTAGAAGTTTGAGACCATGGTTGGAGAAAGAGGGGCCCAGCTAAGTGGGGGCCAGAAGCAAAGAATAGCAATTGCCCGAGCTCTGGTTCGCAACCCTAAGATTCTTCTGCTGGATGAAGCAACATCAGCTTTGGATTCTGAGAGTGAAGCAGTTGTGCAGGCAGCACTGGACAAGGTCAGTACTGTTCATTTGTTTAAAGAGCTGCAAGAGGGACCCCTAAAAAAGTCTAAGATAAGCTTGAATTTGGCAAATAGTCTTTGTTCATACAAAGTCAGGGAATTCTACATGGGGATATATAATGAGATGCTTTAAAAAATAAATACATTAAAAATTAGTTTTGAAATTTGCAAGCACTAGCTCTTTCAGGTCAGGTAGGCTGCCCAGTGCTGAAGTGTTTTTTCAAATGCCCAAGGAATTCAGTTAATGATCTTATAGGTAAGACTGTGGCAGACTTCCCCAAAGAACCTTTAGTCGTTGGAGCACTGGAGAGCACAATCCAGGCTGAGACCTGAATAGTCTCCAGTAGGTTTGGGGATCCGTGTAGGCAACGTTCTTCTTAACACCCAGCAAAGTAATTCAAAACCAACTTAAGGATGTGTTTGAGAGCAGCTGCAACATGTTGACTGCTGCCTAGACATAACTTCTAAACCACTTAGACAACTAAAAAAAAAACCAATCCTGTATTTCTTGTCTTCTTTAGCATGTATAGAAACCATCTGCAAAATAGTTCTGCATATTCCTCAGACTGAATAAAATATACATTGATTTTTTTCCCTTCCTGTTCTACGCCTCCATGCATTGACTGTGGATGAATGCAGGTTTCCACCACTGTATAAACATTTCCAGCAATTATCACAGTTGTTCTATGGACAATATCTTTAGAAAGCACTTTGCTCCATATGCCATTCTGCCTCAGGAGAATTAAATTACCTTACATTACCTGTTTTGCAGCATTGTGTCTGGAAGAATCAGACAACAGAAACTACATTCTCATCTTGAAAGATATTTTAGTCTGTAATTTGTACTTGCATGCCTATTTGCCACGAGTTTCAGCAAGAGTGAGACTCTGTCCACTAGTCCTAATTACTGAGAATTCAAACTGCTCTGGGAAACTACACCAGCTAACACACTCGGGGATCTTTCTCCCAACTTATGTTCTGTAATGTGAATTTCAGAGACAGGAGAGCAGGGGAGTGCTGATTGACACATATCTGGTGGGACCCTTACTAACTGCTGCAGTATTAGACTTAGCCAATTTGAACTGGTTACTTACCCTCTCCCCTCTCCCACCTGTGTTTAAAATATGTTGTATGGTGAGATAAATCTTCCTGTTAATGTCTTTGGTAGAGCATGCCAGAAAGTCTTGCTGAGACTAGACTAGCCCAGAGATTGCCCATGTTAAGCAAGATGAAGATAACTTGGGTGTCAGTCATTTGTCCTCGTCTACTTTTTCCCTCCTGCACTGTGCTGAACATGTATCTTCTGAAAGACTTAAATCAGGACTAGAGTAGACTAATTTTCCCTGCAGGCAACACCAAACCTCTGCTGAATGTCTTTTTACTCTTTATGTGAATGAGATGTGCTGCTTTTTATGATTAAGGACATTAACTTGATTTTCTTCTACACCTTGATGTGATTTTAACTTTCCAAAGTCATCTCGGATGTAACAAAGGTTTCAAACTACCAAGAAAATACCTACAATTTCTTCCAGGGTGGTTTGAATAGTTGTCATTTCCAGTTCTTAAAATCATGTGACACTATTAAGATATTAGGTTTAGCTGGAAGTTCACTGAGAATATTCCACATGTTAAAGTTTTGTCTTTCATTT
>VYZU01040729.1:0-16661 GCA_013401355.1 Ceyx cyanopectus | reverse complement strand
GCTTATTTTTTCATCACCTTTCTCTTTTTACCTTATCTACTTATACATTTATTTCCATTTCACAATGACAGCTTCTCATCCCAATATATATTAATTTCATAAAACCATGCAGGAAAACAGTTCAATGTCATGCTAAGCCACCCAAGGTAGCTTAATAGACCCATCCTGCTAATGTGACTACTTTAGAATGCAAGACTGTTCATTTCAAACACAAAGGGTATCTTTCCATGGTGCTGAGCTATGCACACTGGACTATAAAGAAGATTGATACAGATAATTTTATGTTCACTGGCCTTACAAATAACTCACACATTTTAGGTGATATTATTTTGTGCCTCTTTTTTTTTTTTTCATATCTTCTTAAATATTTTGCCCTTGTAATATTAGAAATCTTGACTTGAATTCAGCCTCTAAGGAGTTACGAAAACTATTACATTTAATTGTTTTTTCCTGGGAAAAAGTGCAGTAAGGAAGAAGAAAGGTTCATTTAATATCTGAATGTTGTCTACTAATTTTAACAGATAAAAGACTGTGAACATGCATCACTGTGGACATGTGTAGTACTAAGGAAATACACAGCAACTGAAAAAGAATGTGGATAGCACTGGGAGCCAGATGAATTTGTTCACTTGCAGAAAATGGCATTTCTTCTGGTCTGCCATCTTTCAAAAATCATAGCTTTCCTTCTTGTAATATATCCCCCTCCTAGCTAATTATGCCTTTGTCTCTGACATAATTAATTTTCTTTGCAGCTCTAGTATGTTCAAACTCAACAGCTATTCACTTCTCTTGTTCACAAGTCCATGAATATGGGTCATGGACTGCGATCTTTATCAATTACAGTTTTCCTTGCACTGACTGAAGAGACAAGACAAGGTAGCCTGAAAAATCCTTTATCCCAGATACCTACCATCACCAGTCACTTTGCAATCTTTAGAAAAGATTACAAAGTTGTTTTATTCTGGGAAGCCTATGATATCTACTCTAAAATTACATAAACATTAGTATCTACAAATGAATTGAAATACACCGTCTTATAGTCTGATATTTCTCAAATGTTGATTTTTTTAGTAAGACTTAGAAATAGAACTTGAATAACTTCTATATTTATTTAACATTTGGCTAATAAATATCTTTATCCACAAAGATTAAAAATATTAAAAAATGCCTCACTATATTCTACATAGAATTAAAAGGTCAATCCCAACCATAAGTTATTAACATTATTCGCTTAATTTTACTGCATATAATGAACATTAAGGAAAAGTGTCAATGTCTTTCAACAACTCTTTGTTTTACCTAGTTAGATGAGACACGTTCTTGGTTTGTGAACAGCTTTGCCTCAAATAACAAAGTGACACTAACATTCAAGAAATTACTTTCATACTTACTTAATTTTAAGCTTTCATGTTTAATTGAAACTTTCAGCATAATAGCCCTTGTAACACTGGATAGACAGGTATTCTAAATTGTAACTTGTGTTAACAACAGGTAGAAAATAAATATTTATGGGAATTACAGTGTCCATCTAGCCTCTCAAAGGAGTAGGTCAGCAGAGATACTTCTTTTCTGCTTCACATCTGAGTTCTGTATGATTTGCAGAATCAAACTTTACAATCCAGGAAAGGTTATAAAGCAAGTATTTTTATAACAGCACTATCATAGGTTTCCTCCCATTGATGCCTACCCATTGTTATCTGGTGGTTGTGGGACAGGGTCTTCTGGAGGAAGGCCCACAGTCTTCCTTTTCACCTTTGGCTCAGAATACAAGGTTATGCTGACCTGGCAACCGCAGTACTGGTACAGATTGGCTTATCTCAAGAGGGTCCTTTCTACCTCTTTTTGGCTCAGAGTTAGTTCCTATTATCTACAAGGATCAAGGTTAGTAGATAGGCTGCAGCTGCTGAAGCTGCAGTTAATATAACCAGGTAAAAAGTTAAGGATAACAAAGGGACTATAGATACTATGGATCCCTAACAATTCAATTCTGTCCCTTTTCTTTTTCCTTTTGCAAATTCTTTTGCTCCAGTATACCATTTTTATATTGAGAATTTTGTCCAAATATTTACCACTCTCTGTTTTTTGCCTTAATTGATGCTTCTTCCATTGTCTCTTCTCTCACTCAGTGTCTCTTTTCTGTGTTTTCTCAAATTTCTGTCACATCAATGCATCTTGCAACTAATTTCTCAGCATCAATTTCTTTGTGATAAATGCCTATTCATCCATTTTTACACTTTTTCTTGTCTGATTTTAAAAAGTCTGAGATTAAGGTATATCACTTCCTTTAGTGGTAAAATGGCAATCCAAATATTTATCTCAGATTGTTATGGATGTCATTGATGACAATTATTTGTCCTATAGTAGTGCCTAGTGTGGTGCCCCAAAATTNTTTCCTTTTGCAAATTCTTTTGCTCCAGTATACCATTTTTATATTGAGAATTTTGTCCAAATATTTACCACTCTCTGTTTTTTGCCTTAATTGATGCTTCTTCCATTGTCTCTTCTCTCACTCAGTGTCTCTTTTCTGTGTTTTCTCAAATTTCTGTCACATCAATGCATCTTGCAACTAATTTCTCAGCATCAATTTCTTTGTGATAAATGCCTATTCATCCATTTTTACACTTTTTCTTGTCTGATTTTAAAAAGTCTGAGATTAAGGTATATCACTTCCTTTAGTGGTAAAATGGCAATCCAAATATTTATCTCAGATTGTTATGGATGTCATTGATGACAATTATTTGTCCTATAGTAGTGCCTAGTGTGGTGCCCCAAAATTAATGCTGTTATGCTACATCATGCACAAATATAGTGAGAATCCCTGGTGAAAGAGGTGTTCAAGAATTTATTAATGAAGGTGAAATGCCCTGAGATTCAGTGGTAGGACATATCTTACAAATGAAAAGTATAATTTAAAAAATAATGTAACTAAATGAAATATTTTAATAAACTAAACTAGATTACTAGTAAGAGAGGTCTTTTCTATTTTGCAGCACAGAAAGCTTTTCTCTCTCTGCCATTTCTATAATTCTTAATGGTAGCATATGCATATCTGAGGAGTATTTTTAATCTTTGATTTAATACAAAGTGTTTTATCAAAGTTAATTCCTCTAGAAAAGTGTTTAAACTAGAGTTCTAAACTTCACCAAATTTAATAATATTACATAATTGTTTTGTAGACAGCTGTATTTTTAAACTCAAGCTTGTAGAGGACTGCTTATTTCTAAATAATTTATTGGTTTTTTTTGAACCATGTTTTGCTCTAGAGTAGCACAAATTTCAACAGATCTATACTGAGATCATTAGCCAGGAAAAATAAAATAATTTATAATAACAAATTAAGCATGTTCCTGTTATTTCTTACCATGTCACAGAAAGAAAATAAAAATATATTATGGTTATATATTATAGTTATGATACGTCAATTTTTGGCTCATTTACATTTACATTGACTCAATTATTTGAGAAACAGGTAAATGATGTTTTAACCACAATATCCTTCCTGCTTGTGGATAAAATACAAAAAGTTCGTTTTTAAAATATCTGTACTAAGAGAACTATAACTATTCATTACTCTGCAGTAGTTTCCAGACATATTAATTATGTACCCAAGATAATCATATACTACTTGCAAGTTTTTGTTCAGACAACAATCTTTTCACATAAGCAGCATATGTACTATAAAACAGGCCACAAGAGGACTTCTGCAAACTCAGTTCCAAGGTTTTGTAGAGATTTATCAATATGAACCAGCTACAGCTCTAGGCACATAACACACACCAAAAAAAAAGCCCTCTCTCTGCTGCAAGAGTATTAGGGTTATAAAGTCAAGCACACATGAGTCAGGAAATGCTGTCTCTAAAGTAGCCTGTATAACCTCACTTTGACTTTCCTTTGCTTGAGCAATCAGACACTATAATGCTGAGGGCCAGAGAAAAGCCCATGAGGACATAAAGGATCCTGGATACACCCTAAGGTTTGAGTAAGGCATAATAAATAAAGTCCAAAGAAATCTAGTCTAGGGTGGCCTGTGACATCGAATCCAGCCTGCTGGAGGCTGCCATCAAGACTACAGCCATTCCTCCATCACAGATGAAGCTGCTGAGCTGCTAGCATTACTCAATTAGGCAAAAAGGCTTCTCTTGTCTCCTGCCCTGTAGCACCCAGAGCTGGGATGTGGTAGTGGCTGCCAATGCCTCTGGAGGCCAAGCAGCACAGATGGGAAGATGCTGCAGCTGCTGGGGCCAGTGGTAGATTTCCCTGGTCCCCACAGGAAGGACAGAAGCATGAGAGACTAGGGAAATCTGGTTTTCTTGGATGGCAGGGTTTCAACTGTGACAGCTCATTTCCCTGCCAGAGCATGGATGTCACAAGTGATTGCATTTGGCAGAAGCCGCTGACAGAGAAAGGTGGCCAAGGAATAACTAAGCATGGAAGTTGCTATAGTGGGGATGTGAAGTGTGACACAAGACATAAATAAGTTCTAGGATCTTGATCCAGCCCCAAAATAACTCAATGTAAATTATCCTAAAGTTTGTGATAAAATTTCTCATACTTCACACCTTACCTCTGTTTTTTCTTCTTTCTAAACACTAATTTCAACATCCTCCCTGCCTGTGATTTCCATCCTAGTTTCTCCACACATCTAATGCCTGTCTTCCTCTCTCATCTCTGGTTGTTAGTAGAAGCTTCTCTCCCTCAACAGCTTTCAATTTTACTTTCTCCCCCTTTACCAAGTCTCCAGTATTTTCTTCCATTGACACCTCTTTGCACATTACAACAGGCAGGGGAATTGTGTCCTCTGCTCTTAGTGTCTTGGGCTGGAATAAGGTCTTTGCAGTCTGCATGAAAGTCAGTATGTACTGCTTTTCTTTCCACCCTTAGATTCATAATTTAACAAAACTAAACATTTCTAACAAAGACAAGAGAAGATACTTTGATATCAGAGCTTCAGCTAAGTTTCTAGTGCCTAAAACTAACATGTAGGTCCTAGCCTGTCTTGACCTATATATTCATGAAGGAGAAAATGTATTTGCTATTAAATTCACTCTCTGAAACAGTTGAATCATTCTGGTTGACACTGGAAAAATACAGCCTTGGGCAGATACCTGACAATGCAATTTTCAGACTGAGCAACTAAAATTTAAAAAAGCTCAGAAACCCTGACAGCAAGTTCTTGCAATGGGATGTATTGGACAGCCACATGTATGAGCTTTACCTACATTGTTAGTACACTACACCAACAGAATAATTTATTGCAGAGAAAAAGCCTTTTCGGATATCAGCAAGTTACAATTACCACCCTCTGCATAAAATACCATCAGCTCTAAGAGTACAGAGTCAATAAAACCTGAGTCCTTGGTCTGTACAGGTGGTTCTCTCCAAGAAGACAGTATTAAAATCACAAACAATTTATATTTTCAAAATACTTTATAGTTTGCTTATAACCTCCTTTATCATTACTGACTAGTAATTTCAAAATGCTACCTAAGGGCAACTAAAACAGGAAAAACAAAGAAGAAACATATGCTGACTTTGATACTGCTGTCCTTCTGGTTCCTGTTAATATTGTAGAGAAAAGTATCTTTGAAAACTAAGCAGAGAGAAAGAGAGAATGAAAGAGGCACACATAGAGAAAAGCTCATATTCTGAAGAAGCCAGAAGGCAATAGATAAAAGCTGATAAAAAGTAGGTCAGATAATAATTCACAGCACATAAAGCTCACAGAACCCTGGTAACAACAGCAGGGAAGATGCAAATGCAGAAACTAATGTCAAATTCTTCCACATAGGAAAATGTGTATAATGGAAACGATTGTCTATACCCATATCTGGGTATTGGAACTCTTCAGATGTTGAGAACTGATGACAGTCTTTATTTAGTGTCCACTGGAAATTCAAAAGTCGAGGCTTGAGCATCCAGCTTCTTTCAGTGTGAAGATGAGAAGTAATGATGAGACTGGTGATGTGAGGTCCATGAATACTCATGCTTTCTATTAATTATTTTTTCATTTTCTTCCTCCTCCCCATCCCCAACTCCCTCACACTTTTTTTTTTTTTTTTTTTTTTCCCCCTGAAGTTTTGAGGTATACACAAGAATTTCAGTTTGGGATTTCAGCATTAGAAAGTGAAATCTCCACAGTATAAACAAAGGTTGCCTGAAAGTACAGAAGTCCTCATGCTTTACCAGTCAGCAATGCTGACACATAGGCTCCCAGATATTTTTCTCCTTTACTGCTTGTGACTGCATAATAACCCTGTGGCAACTGCAGCAACTGCTTAGAAGCAAAAGGAGAGTAGTTTATTTTAGTTAAGTTTTAATGTATTTTGCCAGCTTGAAACCAGGAGAGTCAGCTCCCTTTGACCAGCTGGTTCTCCCCATACCACAGGCAAGGGCTGCATGGACCAGTCTGAGAACTTCTGTGGCATACATTATTGATTGAATGGCTCATTTTACGTGGAGAATTAAGTCTGTGACATTTATTACTGTAACAACACTCAAATAATTCATTATATCTTTTGACAGAGCCTGTATTTATATGAATTACAACCATCTCTTGCACAATAAAGAGGCTTCATCACAAAACCACTAACATTTAGTTGAAATTCCAGGATTCCAAACCCTAATCAACTCTGGGTCAGAGACTCTTCTGTGAATTGACATCAGCTGACAACTTGTCCCATTACCTCGGATGCCAAGGTTCCTAAAATAATTGTTCTATTTCCAAAAGTGTGAATTTATGATCATTTTATCTTTGATAGATTCTATAAACATAACTAAAACCCAAAAATAGAGCTCAGACATGGTTGGCTTGTATAATCAAATCTAGACACTAAAACTTAAAAAAAAACCCCTTTTTTTTTTTTTTAATTTTAATTTTTTTTGCACAAAATCATAGTTTTTTTGTTTGTGTGTTTGTTTTTTTTTTAAGAACAAAAGTCTTGAAAAGTAAAATCTTAATTAAAAATATTATCCTTTATTCTGGACTTTAGTAAGGCCTTTGATATCATCCCCCACATCATTCCCCTGGGGAAGTTGGCAGCTCATGTCTTGGATGGATGTATTCTTGATGAGTTAAAAACTGTCTGGATGGCCAAACCCAAAGTGTTGTGCACNGTAGTTTATTTTAGTTAAGTTTTAATGTATTTTGCCAGCTTGAAACCAGGAGAGTCAGCTCCCTTTGACCAGCTGGTTCTCCCCATACCACAGGCAAGGGCTGCATGGACCAGTCTGAGAACTTCTGTGGCATACATTATTGATTGAATGGCTCATTTTACGTGGAGAATTAAGTCTGTGACATTTATTACTGTAACAACACTCAAATAATTCATTATATCTTTTGACAGAGCCTGTATTTATATGAATTACAACCATCTCTTGCACAATAAAGAGGCTTCATCACAAAACCACTAACATTTAGTTGAAATTCCAGGATTCCAAACCCTAATCAACTCTGGGTCAGAGACTCTTCTGTGAATTGACATCAGCTGACAACTTGTCCCATTACCTCGGATGCCAAGGTTCCTAAAATAATTGTTCTATTTCCAAAAGTGTGAATTTATGATCATTTTATCTTTGATAGATTCTATAAACATAACTAAAACCCAAAAATAGAGCTCAGACATGGTTGGCTTGTATAATCAAATCTAGACACTAAAACTTAAAAAAAAACACCTTTTTTTTTTTTTTAATTTTAATTTTTTTTGCACAAAATCATAGTTTTTTTGTTTGTGTGTTTGTTTTTTTTTTAAGAACAAAAGTCTTGAAAAGTAAAATCTTAATTAAAAATATTATCCTTTATTCTGGACTTTAGTAAGGCCTTTGATATCATCCCCCACATCATTCCCCTGGGGAAGTTGGCAGCTCATGTCTTGGATGGATGTATTCTTGATGAGTTAAAAACTGTCTGGATGGCCAAACCCAAAGTGTTGTGCACGAAGTTAAATCCAGTTGGTGACCAGTCACAAGTGATGTTCCCCAGGGCTCAGTTTTGGGGTGAGTTTTGTTTAATATATTTATTAATTATTTGGATGAGGGGATCAAGTGCACCCTCACTAGGTTTGCAGATGAACCCAGATTGATCCAGAGTCTTGATCTGCTCGAGGTCAGGAAGGTTCTGCAGTGGGATCTGGACAGGCTGGATCTATGAGCTAAGATCAGTTGTATGATGTTCAACAAGGTCAAGTAGTAGGTTCTGCTCTTTGGTAACAGCAACCACCTGTGGTGCTACAGGCTTGGGGAAGAATGACTGGAGAGCTGCTTGTCCAAAAAAGACAGGGTGGTTCTGCTGAACACGAGCCAGCAGTGTATCCAGGAGGCCAAGAAGGACTACAGCATCCTGGCCTGTACAAAAGTAGTATATCCTTCAGGAGTAGAGAAGTGATTATGCCCCTGTACTTGACACTGGTGAGGCCACAACTTCAATATTGTTTTCATTTTTGGGTGCTACTGTATAAGAAAGACATTGAGGTGTTGGAACAAGTTCAGAAAAGGGAAATAAAGCTAGTGAGTTGTCTGAAGAACATGTCTTAGTAGAAGTGGCTGAGGGAACAGGGATTGCCTAGTCTGGAGAAAAGAGGAGACCTTACTGTTGTCTACAATTACCTAAAAGGTGTTGGTCTCTTCTCCCAAGTAACTAGTGATAGAACAAGAGGAAATTGTCTTAAATTCTGACAGGGGAGTTTTATATTGGACATTAGGAAAAGTTTCTATACTAAAGGAATTGTGAGACATTGAAACAGAGTGCCCAGAGAGGTGGTGGAGTCACCATCTATGAAGGTGATCAAAATACATGTCGACATGGCACTCCAAGACATAGTTTATTGGTCAAGATAATGTTAGTTAGTTGGTTGGACTTAGAGGTCTCTTCTAACTTTAATGATTCTGTGATTCTTACTGTGCAAAAATGTGTCAAATCATCCCCAAAATATTTTAAATTTAGTTGTTAGAAAATACATTTTTTAAAATTATTCATTCAAATTCAGGATGAAAAAAAAGTTGTGGTTGGTTTTTGTTTTTTTTTTATTAAAAATTAATTTTGTGTCAAGTTCTACTTAAACTAAGGTTATTGGAATATTCTTTTTTAAAACTTACTCCCTCAGGATTCACTCGGTCATATTCATTCCTATTAATTAGTCTCTACTGATTTCACTGTGCTTCTTCCAAAGAAGGATTTTCATTTTCTTTCTTTAAAATGTCGGCATATGCCATCAACATTTCTCAGTATTTAGATTACTTCTATTTGCTTAAAAATTTATACCCATAAAGACAAGGCAAAAACCCCAGACCTCTGGCAAAACCTACAAAGAGAAAGGTAAAGTAGTTTAGAATACTGTNATTGTCTTAAATTCTGACAGGGGAGTTTTATATTGGACATTAGGAAAAGTTTCTATACTAAAGGAATTGTGAGACATTGAAACAGAGTGCCCAGAGAGGTGGTGGAGTCACCATCTATGAAGGTGATCAAAATACATGTCGACATGGCACTCCAAGACATAGTTTATTGGTCAAGATAATGTTAGTTAGTTGGTTGGACTTAGAGGTCTCTTCTAACTTTAATGATTCTGTGATTCTTACTGTGCAAAAATGTGTCAAATCATCCCCAAAATATTTTAAATTTAGTTGTTAGAAAATACATTTTTTAAAATTATTCATTCAAATTCAGGATGAAAAAAAAGTTGTGGTTGGTTTTTGTTTTTTTTTTATTAAAAATTAATTTTGTGTCAAGTTCTACTTAAACTAAGGTTATTGGAATATTCTTTTTTAAAACTTACTCCCTCAGGATTCACTCGGTCATATTCATTCCTATTAATTAGTCTCTACTGATTTCACTGTGCTTCTTCCAAAGAAGGATTTTCATTTTCTTTCTTTAAAATGTCGGCATATGCCATCAACATTTCTCAGTATTTAGATTACTTCTATTTGCTTAAAAATTTATACCCATAAAGACAAGGCAAAAACCCCAGACCTCTGGCAAAACCTACAAAGAGAAAGGTAAAGTAGTTTAGAATACTGTATCCAAAGCAAACTGCAACCTAAGACTTGCTTAGTATGTGATAAAAATAATGGCTAAAATGTAATATATTGAGGCTTTTTTTGATTAGTAGAAAATTTCTCTTTTGATTGATAGAAATACTCATCACAATGTTTATTGTTATCAGCACTCAATCAGAGATACTCCTTTCTCAAAATCCTTTTCATCCAGCTGAGTGCAAGGTCACTGTCACATGTGTAATAACGCTTTCTTACATATTAGCACAACATTAGGGCATCATATTTTACCCCCAAATTGTAAGATGTTGCCTTCAATCTCAGCAAGTGAGGCTACACGACATTCTGAAAAGTCCTTCATCACCCTGGAATTGTTCAGCTACTGTCATGTCCAGGCTTTATTTGCAGCTGAGGACAAATAGCATGCATGGCTCCCCTCCATACACTTCTATAAAATACAGCTGCGACCTGACATGCTTTACAGCACTGTGTTGTTGTGAGGTTTAAACTCTGAGCTGTCCCTCTTAAGAGGGTATTGCTTTCACAAGGGTAGAAAAGTTGCTGACAGACCCACTACAGTTCGACAGCTGTTAGAGTCTGGCCTGGAAGTTGCTCCTTATGAGTCATGTCCAAAGGATATGCTAAAAATCATGATCTTTTAGAAGTTAGATCGTTGGAAAACTCTTAGCAATGGCTATACCTATTACATATCAAGTTCCTGGTACTTCAACAATTCCTTATCAGGGCTAATTAAACTGTATCAGCCAAGCCATGTGGCCAAGCTATGAGCTATCCTTCTCTACTTTGAGAAGGATGGATGCTGCAGCTAGGGAGAAAGCAAAGGCTCAGCAAAGTACTACGGCTTATTTGCATGTCTTCACTTTCTAAAGGAGGAGGACATCAGCAGAACTAAAAGGTGTCACAGATGGTCTAAGTCACACATCTTAGAATCATAGAATGGTTTGGCTTGGAAGCGACCTTAAAGATCATCTAATCTCATCTCCCCTACCATGGGCAGAACACCTTCCACTAGACCAGGTTCCTCAAGCTCCCGTCCCACTTAGACTTGAACACTTCCAGGGACGAGGCATCTACAACCTCCTTGGGCAACTTGTTCCTGTGTCTCATTACCCCCACAGTGAAGTCTCTACGTCTAATCTAAATCTACTGAAGGCATTGCCCCTTTTCTTATCACTACATGATGTCCTGGTTTAGACCCAGCCAGAAGCTGCTGGGTATGACATGTGTCTGCTCACTACCTCCCACCCCACTAACCCACCCAGGATGGGACAGGAAGGAGAAAAGGAAGAAAACAGCAAAACCTTGTGGGGCAAGGTAAGAATTTAACAGAACAAAGTAAGAGGAGAAGTAGCAGCAATAATAAGAATAGTAATGAAACAACATATAAAGTGAGTAATATAGTACAAACCACCTAAACCTGGTGTAGCCCTTTCCAGAGACCCATTGTGACCCTGACTGCCCAGCCAGAGGCCACACTTTGCCCAGCCTACACACATCCTTGGATAGTAGGCATGGTGTTAGTATGGTGTTGTATATCCCATTGGATGATTCCATTGTCTATGCTGCCTGTGGCCCCCTCCCAGATTCTGGTGAAAATTAACCCTATCTTTGCTGAACCAAGGAGACATGTCCTTGTAAAAAAATCCTCTCCAGCTTTCTTTAGGCCCCCTCTAAACACTGAAAGGTTGCAATAAGGTGTCCCCAGAGCTGAGTAACTCCAACTCTCTCATTTTGTGTTCCTAAGAGAGTGCTCCAGTCCTCTGATCACATTTATGACCCTACTCTAGACTTGCTTCAACAGGTCTATGTCATTCTTATGTTAGGGGCCCCAGAGCTGAACATAGTACTCTAGTACTCTTCTCACAAAAGTAAAAGGAAAAATCACCTCCCTTGACCTTCTGGTAACACTTCTTTTGATGCAGCCCAGAATACGGTTGGCTTTCTAGGCTTCAAGTACACATTGCCATATTGAGCTTCTCATCAACCAACAACCCCAAGTTCTTCTCTTGGGGCTGCTGAATCTTTTATTCACCCACCCTGAATTCCTGCTTGGGATTTCCCAGATCCATGTGGAGAAACCTGAGGACCTTACTCTTCCCTTGTTGAACTTCTTGAGACTTGCATGGGCCTACTTCTTAAGTCTGATGAGATCCTTCTGGATGTCATTCTTTCCCTCCAGTATGTCAACAGCAACACACAGCTTGGTGTTAGCAAATTTGCTGAGGTTACACTTGATCCCACTCTATATGTTAATGTAAGAGATGTTAAACAGCATCAGTTCCAATTCCAACCTGTGTGAAATACCATTCATCGTTGGTCTCCATGTGTTCAACACTCTGTGTCTGAAAAATTCAGCCTGAAAATTCATTTCAGTGCAAGAAACAGAGGAACAAAGAAACTAGGACTCCTGAGCAGCACTGAGTCTTAACATCAAAGGAGAAACAGAGGTTGAACGCAGAACACGTGTGAGTCTCCATCTATTGTATAAATAAACAGACATATGAACATATTAACATATATCTTCCTGCTCATCTCCAGATTTTAGATAATATCAGAGGCAAAAGACAACATATAAACCAGAGCCAATTGGAATATAGCAAATCTACTACTTTTGAAAGTAAAATAAATCCAACCTTTACACAAGTATAATACAGTTATTCCATAATTATTCCATAAGCTATGCACTAGCTGAAGACTCCACCCCTGACACCCTGAAGACACTTAGAGGAGAAAAACCACTTTTGAGAATTTAAATGATACTGGAACCCTTCAAGCAAACAACTTTACTTAAGAAAAAATATTGATACTTCAAAATGAAGCAGTATTTGTATGACAGTAAAAACAATAAGATGAGAAAGCCCTGCAGAAAGAGATATAAAACAAGTAAGTCATAGAAAATATTAAAATACTTGAAAACAGGTTCCTTTGCAGTTTACGACATGGCATACACACGATAATGCAACTGCTAAATACTATTTGTGATTTAACAAAAAAAAATATGTGCCGTTTTCTCTATACTTTTATAGCATATATCAGGAAAAAAAATCTGGACTTATACAGAGGTACCATAGAGCTACTGCAAAATGATTAATAGATAATATTAGCACAGCTATTGGCCTAAAACTACAAAATATTATGCACTTCCTAATGTGGTGAGTGTAACCAATTTATGCTGCTTTCAAGTACACTCAGAGAATCAGAGAGTTGTGAGCATCTTATTGGAAAATCATGCGAGCATTACAGAAGTAAATACATTAGTCTGGACAATAAAATAAGTGAACTTGCTTGAGCTATATCAGAAATTATCTGTAAAGACCCAGAACTCAAGCACTCATAAAATATCTACTATACATTTAATTCATCATCATTAATAAAGAACTTCAGGTAGCATAAACAGAAATACTGGGAATTACTTACTCTGCACTTTTGGGGGAGGTTTGCTTTGGTTTAAACAATGCCAACAGAAAGAAGTGTGGCACTATTACATTAATTATCAGTAAAGACACAGGTTTCCTTTCTCTTAATTCAAGGTCAGTGTTCTAACCTTTAATTTTCTATATACTTCTAACCTTTGAACTTTTCCACCAAAACTGCAAGCAAGCTGAAAGTAAAAGTAATAGGTCAACATCACCTTTCCTTCCTCAAAAGTGCCAAAACCATCATCTCTCCTTCCCAATCCCCAGATGACTTATCAGCAGGAATTAGAAACAGGAAAGATCTTTCTGTATATAGTCTATTTATGGCATTCTTTCTTTAGGTGTCTTTGCAACTGCAGATATGTTATCGGACAAGATGGACAAATACAGCAGTTCCTGGGGACGTTTTCTTAGGAGTCATACATTTGTATTTATAGCATATGATGAAATTCACTCTACTCTCTGCCTTTCTTAACTACACACTCAAAAATGGGGTGATTAAGTCAGAATCATAGAATGGCTAGGGCCTCCAAAGGTCATCTAGTGCAGCCCCCCTGCAGTGAGCAGGGACACCCTCAACTAGACCAGGCTGCTCAGAGCCTTGGCCAACCTCACCTGGAATATTTCCAGGGGTAGGGCCTCAACCAAATCCCTGGGGAGCCTGTTCCACTGATCCACCACCCTCAAGGGAAAGAACTTCTTCCTGAGATCCAGTCTAAATCTACTCTTCTCTAATTTAAACCCATTACCCCTTGTCCTTTCACTCCAGGCCCTTGGAAACAGCCCCTCTCCAGCCTTCCTGGAGCCCCTTCAGGTACTGCAAGGTGGCTCTAAGGTCTCCCTGGACCCTTCTCTTCTTCAGGCTGAACAACCCCAGCTCCTTCAGCCTGTCCTCGTAGGGGAAGTATTTCAGCCCTCTGATCATCTTTGTGGCCTCCTCTGGACCCGCTCCATCAGGTCCATGTCTTTCCTGTGTTAAGTCAAATGAACAAATATCTGTCTAATCCTGTAACTCAAATATTCAAGCATTTCCAGCAAAACTACCACAAGAACTGTAGCTGTCTATTTACTTCATGATACTATTATTGGAATGTCTATCCAAAATTCAGCAGACAGATGGAAATTTGCCTGTGACTTGGATCAGATTAATCCTGTCTACCCATTTGGTATGACACTGAGGCCAAGTTCTGCTGAGAGGGTGGTGTGCTGAGCTGGGCTTGCTGCCACATTAGTGGATGTCACAAGAGCTCCTGTCACTTCAGAGGGTTTTTATGTCTACCTCCAAAAATACTATGTAGAGACACCAAACTATGTGCAATCTGTGATTCTCCTGTATGTCTTTTCAAATACCTACTTGGGAGTTATTAGATCATGAAATAGTCATTATCCAATGTGAAGGGTATGAATTTTGTTTCCCATCTTCTTCAGCAGTTACCTTCCTGACTTGCAGATATAAATACTGATCTGTACATTTCCCAGTGTATCATACCATAAAACTATCATCATATCTGTTGCTTTCTCAGATGTAACTTGAAATAAGAAGGTATCCCAACCAGTGAATAAATGAGTCATCTTATGTAAGGGGCCAGTCACTTTTCAGTGGTGCCCAGTCATAGGATGAGGGGCAACAGAGACAAACTGAAACAAAGGAAGTTCTACCTCAACATGAGGAAAAGCTTCTTTACCGTGAGGTTTATGGAACACTGAAACAGCTACCCAGAAAAGTTGTGGAATCTCTGCACAGACTTTCAAAACTCACCTGGATGTGTTTCTACATAGCATGCACTAGGTAATCCTGCTCTGTCATGGGGGTTGGACTGGATGTTCTTCAGGGGTACCTTTCCAACCCCTATCATTCTATGATTCTTTTCCATCATAGACAAAGAAGAAACCTATTTTTGACCATGATGCATGATCAAGCTGCTGATGGACAGTACAATTGCAGAACAAAAAGAAATAATTTTTGAAGCTTCTCATAATCATTCCCTAGGGAAAGAATTTTTCCCCAGCTGTTTCCTCCTGATGCATGGCACTTTGAATATTATATATTCTAGGACAGATGAAAGATAGACATGGAAGGTGGTATAAGTGGTTCTTGTACCCTGGGCTTTCTGACATTCAGCAGTGGACAACTCACAAATTCTAATAGGATGTACATTCATATTATCATCAAAGCTACTCTGGCCTGCAGTATGGAC
Source organism: Ceyx cyanopectus (assembly GCA_013401355.1). Classification (NCBI taxonomy): domain Eukaryota; kingdom Metazoa; phylum Chordata; class Aves; order Coraciiformes; family Alcedinidae; genus Ceyx; species Ceyx cyanopectus. The sequence goes on along the minus strand of VYZU01040729.1, from coordinate 1,039 downwards.
TAAAGTGTTCTGTGCGGTCTCTCAAGAAAGCAAAAAGTTGACTTACTTCACCCAGGCACTCTCTTTGTATCTCAATAGGGATGCACTTGGCATTTAGATTTAATTTTGTACATTGAAATCTGAAGTATAATGCTATTTTTGTTATTGTTCTTTACTCCCTTTATTCTCTTTTCTTATTGTGAAACCACCCATCATTCACAAACTGCTTTTATAATAACACCTATAAACAGTTTTTCAAAGTGACCCTGTGTTTGTCTGCCTCTGTTGGTGCTGCACCAAAGAAACACAAAATTCCTTTCAATTAATTTGGACTTTGAGTGCTGGAAAGCACAAATCATGAAATCAGGTATGTATTGTTTCCTGAGTACTGTGGTATGATGCTACATCCAAAATCAGCACAATGCTGATCTAAAATTGCCTGTCTACCTCTTTCTGTCCCCTCATTCTGTCTGTCTTTTTCATTCTTCATTACAGCACAGGTTCCTTTAACTATTTAGAGACATACGTTTTCAGCTTCTATTAATAATTCCACATTCACTCTCTTTTCATTCTGATAACCTTGACAAAAGGAGATTTTGTCAGGTGAAGTAATTTCCATCTCATTAGAGAGATTAGTTTAGTTGACGTCAGTTGTACACAAAAGGCTCAAACAAGCACCAGTTGGTTGGTCTGACAGATAAGGCTTAAATTCTTCCTTACTTCAGTTGGGTGCAGCAGGAAGAGACTGCCAGCTACTCACAGAACGATGCAATGAGAAAATAAATTAATACAGCTTGCAGCAGAATTAAGACACTGAAAGGTTAATATTTTTTCTGCTATCTGGTGCATAAATCAAAATCTCAGTTAAATTTTAGAGAGGGAATGTTTTCTTTAAGGGCTTATAAAAACTTCTTGTATAACTGACATGATATCAGTATCAATGTTGCAAAAGCTCATGACACAGGAAAACAGTCTCTCACATCTGACAATACAAACATTCTCTTAAACAGCACCTCAGAAGTCAAAGTCTATGAACATCAAGAAAACAATAAGGTTTCAG
>VYZU01040728.1:46481-58168 GCA_013401355.1 Ceyx cyanopectus | reverse complement strand
TCCCTGAGCAGCATGAAGTCTGCCTGCCTCTGCATCGGCCGCCCGGTGCTGCTCACCTCTGCTGCTGGCCGCCAGGAGGTGAGGCTCAGTTTTGTCCCTGAGAGGGCTTCTCTGCTGCTTGCAGAGAGTTCCTCTTGTGTTCAGCAGGGACCATGTGTCAGGAAGGGGAGTGAAGGTGTTTTTAATGTTGTATTTACATCTTTATTCTCAGCACTGGAAAAAAATCCTTGCTGCTGATGTTTTCTGAAGAAATTTTATGTTACTTCTGTGAATATATGTATTGTATATTACATGGGCACACGTGTGTGTTTTATTTGCAGAGAAAGTAGAGCCCTTTCTTCTCTATTGATTTGTAGCAGTTTCTAGTCATTACAGTTTGTGCTTTTGTGTCCTCCACAAAAAGTGTAGAGTCCTGGTGGAAATTTTTTTATCTCTTGTAGGCAAAGTATAACCCCTTCCTCCTTGAAGGGTGTTTTGAATCATGTTTTAAGAACTCAGTGTTATTTGTATCTTATTCTGTGGCACCAGGTTTCAACCTATTCCTTCTTTATTTCAGTGTTTGGTGTTTATCCTTTTTTTTGGTGTTTATTTCAGTTTTGTGTTGTTAATTTTTTTTCATTAAAACACTTCTTGCTTTAACTGGAGGACTGGAAATGGGGAAAAAATCTCAACTGACAGCTGTTTGCTTTGTAACCCTTCCTAGGTTTGTACTGCTTGGCCCATCACAGGCTTTCCAGGTGGGAAAATTGGGCTGAGTGAAACCACCCAGAAGAACCTGAAAGTAAATCCAGGTGATACCATCACCGTGCAGCCCGTGACTGGTGCAGTCATCCAGGCAGAAGAAATTGATGTAAAGTTAAGGTATGGAACTTCTATAACCTTCCAATGTACCATAGGGTGTCTGCTCTGCAGTGTTTTGGAAGATGCCATTTTTCCTCTTGCTTTGAGGGAGTAAATGCTCACTCAAAGTCAAATATGCAGATGGATGTTTGTAGGATTAAGTCTGAAGTTGGGTCATTGGGGTGGCCAACTGCTGCCTCCTCTGTGGGCAGGGGGGTGGCTCAGCTATTGTACAGAATCTCAGCTGAGGGGTGGTTCTGGTGTGGAGAATTAAAGGATGCTATGCTCAGTAGTCTTTTTGTTTTACATTAAATGATGAATAGTAATGATGGCCCAGCATGTCCTGAAACAAGACAAGCTGAGAAGGAGCCCATGTGCTGTTGTTGTCATTAGGAAGTATATTGCAAACTGCTCAGAAGCTCTCTGGAGAGTCCTGTTGTTATTAAGAGAACTACTGGCTGACAGGTCAGGGAGAGTGAAGTGATTTTGGGCTTTTAGTTGTGGTTGCTTTAAAAAACCCAAACAGTTTTTTTAGCCACTTCTCTTCAGATCTTCATCTTTGTATAGACAGGGGTTTGTGCTTTGCTTTTATTTAATGGAGTATTTTTTAGGATTGGAGACTCAGAGGTATGTTTTTGTTTTTACTTGAAAATCATCCACAAAAGGGAGCAAAAAGTGCAAATGCAGTTGTCTTGAAATCACAAATGCTTTGAGAAATTAGCAGATTACTGATCTGCTGAATGACTTCCTATATTTGTCATTCTCATTCCAGAGTCAGCAGTTGTGTTGATGCAGAATCTGATTATACTTATTTCCCAAATAATGTTATTTTAGTTACTTTCAGTGTCCCAACACTTTAATTTCTATAAATAAACTTCATTAGCAACCCAATCCCATGTTAAATAATTGAACCTAATGTGTATATATTTCCCCATGCTAATATGCAATTAATTATTTCTCTAAAGCTGTGTCTTTTGCTGAAACACAACTTCAGGATGAGCTCAGGGGAATTGGGTGTAACTTCTTTATTTCTAGGTTTAGAGCTCCCCCCATTGATGATAATTTTATTTGCAGCAGCTGCTCCTGCTTTAAATGCCTTGGGTGGTGCTGCTGCTCTGCCCTGTAGTGCACAGGGGTGAGTGCTCCCCGAGGGTATTCATCTGCAGAAGGGATGTAGTGGAACCTTTATCCTACAGACTGGCTGAGGAGGGTAAATAAAAAAAATATAAATACAGGAAATAAAAATATAAAAACAGATGGCTTAATGGGCTTTAATAAAAGGTAAAGATTCAGGCAGGAAGAAGATTGAATAAATAAACTGTTACTAGAAAATGATGGAGTCACCACAGCCCTCACTTTGCATTCAGAGAGCAGAGTTAGTGATATCTGTGCTCTGAGCTGTACATGGGATGCAAAATGCTTTAGTATGGTCATGAGAGAAAGACATTCACATAGAGGATATATATATATATTGGAAAAATAACTCTATATCTATTTCTTCCTACTACAGGGACAAAGATGCCACCATTCATGCTGAGGAGATGTCTGTCTGTCTACTGAGAAACTTAGGTATACGTTTTGTTGCTTCTCTTTTCACTTAAATTTTGGGAGTAGATCATCAAGTTTTGGATAGAAAAGCAAGTAGTTTCCTCTTGTATTTGGGCTTATGGCAAAATGGAGAATGTTATTCTGCCCACACTGGTTTGTGTTACTGATGATTCACCCCTTCTGACACATTGCAACCAGTTGTGGTTGTTCAGAGACCTTTGCTGGTCCTTGTGCATTGTGATGCACTTCAGAGTTCACTTGCACTGTGGAGAAATGAGGGCAACACTCCCCATTAAAAACTTTCTAAGGGACTGGTATTGATGTGAAATCCCACAAGCTGAGCCTTGGTTGTTGTCTTTGTCATAAATAAGCAAAATATCTCTTCACTGGGTGGGAGAGGTGAATAAGCAAGGCAGAAAGGCAAGCTAAGGGATCCAAGGTAGAGCTGCTCAAAGGAATCACTGCAAACAGTTGTGCTCAAAGCGAGTTGAGGAGGGTGTTTCTGTGCTGAGAAGCAGAAAACATGACCTGCATTCCAGCTTCATGAGTTTGGAAATTGGAAATCTTGGTTAGATTTTTGCCCCTGTTTATTTGAGCCTGCAGGGTGCATTCAGGTCACATTTCCAAATCTTTCTCTGTCAAGGCAAAGGCTAAAATTTGGTTTTTAGGCCAAACCTCTCAAAGAAGGTGGGTTAATAATGAAATAGTGAACCTGTAAGACTCATGGCAAATACATGATTCTGACTTCTTACAGTGCTAATTCCATCATCTCCCTTTGTATGCTGTATGAAATTTAAAGAGGTTAGGATGTGAGATTACACATGATGCTGACAAATGTTTATCCAGCAGAGCTTCTGTGCATTAAAGGATAATTTAAAATACCTTGAGATTACCTAACTAGGTTTTGCTGTGTTAATTTGTAACACTCTTTAGGCTTCCTGATAAAAATTACTCCGAGATGGGAATGTCTGAATGTCTTTGCTGCCAAAGTAGATTGAAATATCATCTTCTTTGTCTTTACTTTTGGTCTTTTTGTCCTCTTCTCACAGATGGGAAAATAGTTTTACCAGGAAACCTGTTGGCTTTCACTTTCTATGGCAAACTTTGCAGCACCGTGGTGATGAGAGTGAAGGGCAGTGATGGTGCAGAGCTGACAGCCCAGGGCAGCGATCCCCACGAGCCAGACCTCGAAAGATCTGATCTGGAGACAAGTGCTTTAGACTTGTCCTTGCAGCTCAGCAAGATGGACATTGCTGATAGTCCAGAGCTTGCATCTGTGAGCACACCAAGCAAGCTGATGGATCCAGCTTCACCAGTGACACCCAGTTCTGCAGTGGCAGCTGGTGCACAAGACTGCGATGAGAGGGACCAGCCCTGCAGCAAGGGGGATGGTGCAGCCCTCACTGATGATTTGGAGCTGGCTGGGAAAGGAGGCAGTGAGGAGCTCCCACCAACTGGCAGAACTGGAGCAATAAGCAATGCAGACACTTTTTATTTCATTTCTTCAAGAACTAGAATCAATTTCACTGAAACAAGGACCCGTGTAGCTGAAGATGGTGGCTGTGAATCCCGTGTCACCTACGACATGATAGGAGGTCTAAGCAGCCAGCTCAAAACTATTAGAGAAACAATTGAACTGCCCTTGAAGCAACCTGAACTCTTCAGGAGTTATGGTATGATGGCCAAGAGTTGGCTTTCTTCCTTTGACACTAGTTCTTTCCTTTAATATGACTTTTGTTGTTGTTGTTATGTGTTCAAATTATTCCAGGAATATGCAGTGAATTTTGTGTGACACTATTCTGATGGAGTTGTGTGTCCCAACAATGCCACACTGCTGCTTAATTACACTGCACAGATACTGTGAAGGGGTTACAGTGAGCTTGCATGAAAAATAATGAAGCAGGAAAGAAATAAGTCTCTAAGAAAAGTCAGGTTTGCCTAAGCAGAATTTATAGCAATTAGGAAAGAAACTTATATTTGGGCATTTGAAAGGTGTGGGTGTTTGTTGTCAGGGGATTTTTATTTGTGTTGGTAGAGTCAACTAACTATATTTTTTTTAACTTGAGAAAAACTGAGTCAGGTTAATTCTTCTGCTGTTACCCTGTGTGGTGTAGGTTTCCTGCAGAATTTTAAGGAAGTGTTTGAGGCTGTTGGGTCAAACTGTGTGTTTAGTGTGGAATTAGGTGTGGAAAAGCTAACACAATTACTGCTGCCATATATAAAACTCTGTCTGATGTATATATGAACATAGAGGATTTTTATGACAAAGATAAACCCCTGTGTTGTTTATTTATCACAAATGGGTGTGTGCATAGAGCAGAAATGTCTGCTTACTGGACTTTGCTGTGAGACAGGGTTCTTGCCTACAACCACTGCTTTGATATTCAACTGTTTCCCTGCCTTAGCTCTTCCCACAGAAGAGCTCTTTAGAGGAGGTGATTTCAGTGACCACTGGCACCATTCCTATAAGGCACAGGTAGCTCTCTGGTGTGTGTTGCTGGGGTGTGACTGGCAGGTGTCAGTGGGATTGTGTGGGGCATCTTCACCCAGGTGTGGTCCAGCTCAATTCACTGACCTCCAACCCCAGCATCTCTCTGTGGTTTTGTGTTAGCAGAAAGTTTGCTTTAGTATCAGTGTTCTTCATACTTAGTCCTAAAAGTGCTTAATTATTAAGTGTGTGGGAAATGATGATGTTTCCTCACTGGTTACATCTTTAGTAGTCATCCAGTGCTCGTCCTGTCTGCTGGTGGGGAGTGAAGTGGTCAGCTAAGCAAAGCTCTTTAGTCCAGCAGTTCTGTTTCTTGCCAGTACCAGCCACACCATGTGAGGGAGCAGCACACACAACTTTAGTGGACAGCTGTGGAGTAACCTGTCAGTGAAGTATTATTTCTATCCTCTGTCAGCATACTATTTGTTTCTTTTGGAGTATATTAGTACCTAAGATGTGAGCTTTCTGTCCACACCAGCTGTATTTTTCTGTCACCACTGGGCAATGAGCTGCCCTTGTGGCACCATTCCCTGTCTGCTATTGTGGAACTCAACTGGTGTTTCTTCTCCTGTCGTGTTTCAGCAGTATCTTTTGTGCCAGGATCAGCCCTTTGTCCAACATTTGCCTCTTCCTTTTGCTTTCTAATTTCTCTCCTCCTGTTTTTGGCTTTGTGCACATATAACTTGGCTTTGCTGCTCTGAATCTTTTGGGGTTTAGCTCTTTATTGGGGATCTTAATATGACTTCATGCAGTTACCTGCAGTTTCTGTCCAGTTTTAACTGTACCCAGTAGAACCATGTTCTTCTAGTGTCTCTTATGTTCTGTGCCTGAATGTTTCTGTCTGTTCTGGCTCTTAGCAATTGCCACTAAAGAGGCAAATTCATCCTTTTGATGTCTATTTTTAATCTTTTTGTAAGTATTCTTGCATCAAGCCTCACAGTATTTCTGAAGTTTTTGGGAGTGTTGAAGAGAAGTGGTTTTCTGATGTAGTAGTGACACTGTGAGAATCATAAATAACTTCAAATACATTCCTGGATGTTAGGTACTCAGTCCAATAATTTTTTGGGGGAAAAAAAATCCCCAAACAAACAAAAAAAATAGCAGGGGCAAAAAACCCAAAAAGAATAAACCAAAAGCAAAACCAACCAACCAAAAAACCCCAAACAAAAGAAACAACAGCAAAACACCAACCAACCATTGCAATGTGTAGGAAGGATGATAATGTTGAACTGGAAAATGTAACAATATGTAAATTGTAAAGAAAAAGTAGATGTATGTCCCATATAAGTGTGTTCTTCACTACAACAGTGATTTGTCTGCTAAAGAGCCTAATGCTGAGGACGAGTTCTAATTCATAACAACTGTGAGAGTGAAATGTGCAGGTGCAGACTGCTCAGTCTGGTGTTTATCACTAATAACTTTCTCCTCTGTGTGCATGTTCTTGTTTGAAGGGATCCCCCCTCCCAGAGGAGTGCTGTTATATGGCCCTCCAGGCACTGGCAAGACCATGATAGCCAAAGCCATTGCAAACGAGGTTGGTGCTCACGTTACAGTTATTAATGGTCCTGAAATAATAAGCAAGTAAGTCCAGCAATTTATTTTCATTAATTCTATAAATATATTAACCCCCAAATCTCTCTGTCATCATCTCATCTGGATAGATGTCAAGTTGCCTACAGGCTGCTGGTCCAAGAGAGCCAAAAAGAAAGGGGAAAGGGTTCTCTGGAGTAGGGTTTATGTTTCTTTTTGCAGTAAAGAAGTTTATTGGATTTGGCCAAGAAATTTGTGTAAGATGTGGATTAAATTAAAGAGGGGACTAAAGCTACATCTGCAAGGGCCTGTTGGTTAGTTCTGCAACAAGAAGAGTGACTTGTCAAAGCACATTTGAAATGAAGAGGACACTGCACAGATTCGTGTCTGCAGGGAACTGATTTTTTTCCTTAGAAACAATTTTATCTGTGTTTTTAAACACAGACAAGAGAAGCTTTTCCATTTAATCTTTTTGGCCTGTGACAAGATGTCATCTCTGCCTCTGCCCCACTTTACCTCACTTTTTTGTCCTTGTGGAAATGAGGATTATTGTAGATTTGCATTTATTTCAGGACTTTAAGGGTGCACTTTGGCTTTTTGGAACACATGAGCAGGAGTTCCCCAAGTTGCCTGGAAAAGACCAAAAAATGGGTTTATTTTCATTCAGATATTTTCATTATTACAGGTTTTATGGGGAGTCTGAATCAAGGTTACGTCAGATCTTTGCAGAAGCTTCCCTGTGGTATGTTCTTTGGGATGGTTTTATTCCTGCTGTTCCTTCCAGCCTGAAAGTTCTTAACAAAAATCATTTGCAAGGATCTTTGAATTGTCTTCTTTTTTCCTGCAGTGGTTTTTAGAGGGAAATAAATGTGTTTATATGGAGCTTAGCTAGAAGGAAAGCAGTGCAGTGCAATTTTAGTACAGCTATTAAATGCTTTTGGCCACTACCCCTTTTTAAGGGACTGCTGCAGGGGTGCCAAGGCACTCGACCTGTATTGGTGTGCACTTGGTTCAACAGATGGAAGCCAGAGTTTCACCTGGATCCAGATGTTTTCTGTCCAGCTTTGCCTTTGGAGACCAAAGCAGTACTGTGCTGAGGTGGAGAAGGCAGATTAAATGAGCTCAAGTTGGTTCTGGGTATAACACTTCTCTGGATTAGGGTGAAGTTCTGCCCAAATTTACTGGAACTGTCAGACTTTAGACCTCCAGATGATTGGTGTTCATAGTACATGAGCCAAAGACTACCAAATACTTTATTTGTAGAAGGGGCAATTAAAATGCTGTCTTTATCATTAAATTGGTATATTTAATGTTGAGTCTTTGGGAGAGAGTCATAGAAAAGTAGATTGGTAGGTCATTAAAGGTATTAGTTGTCTAGTTTATTAGTGATTTTAGTTATCTCTTTGAATAACACCATAGTCAAAGCTGAAGCTTTAAAGTGCCTAAAGGAGTGGGATGCTTGTTAAATTTTGTAGGAACTGGAAACTTTCCATAAACACCTTTGCACTTCTAAATCTTCCTGAGAACCTTAATGGTTTTTTTTTCCTTTTTTCTTCCAGTCGCCCCTCTATTATATTCATAGATGAGTTGGATGCCCTCTGTCCAAAGAGAGAAGGGGCTCAGAATGAAGTTGAAAAGAGAATTGTTGCTTCACTGCTGACATTAATGGATGGCATTGGCTCAGTAAGTAAACTGGATTGAGACATTCATGTTTATGGGGACTAGCTGAACAACAAAATATTNAAAAAACCCAAAAAGAATAAACCAAAAGCAAAACCAACCAACCAAAAAACCCCAAACAAAAGAAACAACAGCAAAACACCAACCAACCATTGCAATGTGTAGGAAGGATGATAATGTTGAACTGGAAAATGTAACAATATGTAAATTGTAAAGAAAAAGTAGATGTATGTCCCATATAAGTGTGTTCTTCACTACAACAGTGATTTGTCTGCTAAAGAGCCTAATGCTGAGGACGAGTTCTAATTCATAACAACTGTGAGAGTGAAATGTGCAGGTGCAGACTGCTCAGTCTGGTGTTTATCACTAATAACTTTCTCCTCTGTGTGCATGTTCTTGTTTGAAGGGATCCCCCCTCCCAGAGGAGTGCTGTTATATGGCCCTCCAGGCACTGGCAAGACCATGATAGCCAAAGCCATTGCAAACGAGGTTGGTGCTCACGTTACAGTTATTAATGGTCCTGAAATAATAAGCAAGTAAGTCCAGCAATTTATTTTCATTAATTCTATAAATATATTAACCCCCAAATCTCTCTGTCATCATCTCATCTGGATAGATGTCAAGTTGCCTACAGGCTGCTGGTCCAAGAGAGCCAAAAAGAAAGGGGAAAGGGTTCTCTGGAGTAGGGTTTATGTTTCTTTTTGCAGTAAAGAAGTTTATTGGATTTGGCCAAGAAATTTGTGTAAGATGTGGATTAAATTAAAGAGGGGACTAAAGCTACATCTGCAAGGGCCTGTTGGTTAGTTCTGCAACAAGAAGAGTGACTTGTCAAAGCACATTTGAAATGAAGAGGACACTGCACAGATTCGTGTCTGCAGGGAACTGATTTTTTTCCTTAGAAACAATTTTATCTGTGTTTTTAAACACAGACAAGAGAAGCTTTTCCATTTAATCTTTTTGGCCTGTGACAAGATGTCATCTCTGCCTCTGCCCCACTTTACCTCACTTTTTTGTCCTTGTGGAAATGAGGATTATTGTAGATTTGCATTTATTTCAGGACTTTAAGGGTGCACTTTGGCTTTTTGGAACACATGAGCAGGAGTTCCCCAAGTTGCCTGGAAAAGACCAAAAAATGGGTTTATTTTCATTCAGATATTTTCATTATTACAGGTTTTATGGGGAGTCTGAATCAAGGTTACGTCAGATCTTTGCAGAAGCTTCCCTGTGGTATGTTCTTTGGGATGGTTTTATTCCTGCTGTTCCTTCCAGCCTGAAAGTTCTTAACAAAAATCATTTGCAAGGATCTTTGAATTGTCTTCTTTTTTCCTGCAGTGGTTTTTAGAGGGAAATAAATGTGTTTATATGGAGCTTAGCTAGAAGGAAAGCAGTGCAGTGCAATTTTAGTACAGCTATTAAATGCTTTTGGCCACTACCCCTTTTTAAGGGACTGCTGCAGGGGTGCCAAGGCACTCGACCTGTATTGGTGTGCACTTGGTTCAACAGATGGAAGCCAGAGTTTCACCTGGATCCAGATGTTTTCTGTCCAGCTTTGCCTTTGGAGACCAAAGCAGTACTGTGCTGAGGTGGAGAAGGCAGATTAAATGAGCTCAAGTTGGTTCTGGGTATAACACTTCTCTGGATTAGGGTGAAGTTCTGCCCAAATTTACTGGAACTGTCAGACTTTAGACCTCCAGATGATTGGTGTTCATAGTACATGAGCCAAAGACTACCAAATACTTTATTTGTAGAAGGGGCAATTAAAATGCTGTCTTTATCATTAAATTGGTATATTTAATGTTGAGTCTTTGGGAGAGAGTCATAGAAAAGTAGATTGGTAGGTCATTAAAGGTATTAGTTGTCTAGTTTATTAGTGATTTTAGTTATCTCTTTGAATAACACCATAGTCAAAGCTGAAGCTTTAAAGTGCCTAAAGGAGTGGGATGCTTGTTAAATTTTGTAGGAACTGGAAACTTTCCATAAACACCTTTGCACTTCTAAATCTTCCTGAGAACCTTAATGGTTTTTTTTTCCTTTTTTCTTCCAGTCGCCCCTCTATTATATTCATAGATGAGTTGGATGCCCTCTGTCCAAAGAGAGAAGGGGCTCAGAATGAAGTTGAAAAGAGAATTGTTGCTTCACTGCTGACATTAATGGATGGCATTGGCTCAGTAAGTAAACTGGATTGAGACATTCATGTTTATGGGGACTAGCTGAACAACAAAATATTCCTTCTATGATGCAGCCAATTGTAGGTGTCATTTGGGGGACAAGAAAACAACTGCAGAAAACAACCTATTTTCTGATGGCAAAGGGCAGTGGATATTCTTCCTCCAGAAAGTGCTTCATTCACAAGAAGATAATGGATGATCCTGCCAGAGCCCTCCTTGAGTTTTTACCTTACTCTGAAAAAAGTAGAGCTTGAGAAAATTGGTTAGGATTTCTGCCCTTGCTTTTCCTTCTGAACCTACAAGAAGCTGTAGGTTCATTCTGTCTGATGGTTTGATACCTTAAATTGTTTCCCAACCTTATTTATTCAAGATCTGCTGATGCTTGTACCAGTGCTGCCTTGTAGCTTAAACTCCTCTCTCGGCCTTTCCTTGCTCCTCTCTCGGCCTTTCCTTGCTCCTCTCTCGGCCTTTCCTTGCTCCTCTCTCGGCCTTTCCTTGCTCCTCTCTCGGCCTTTCCTTGCTCCTCTCTCGGCCTTTCCTTGCTCCTCTCTCGGCCTTTCCTTGCTCCTCTCTCGGCCTTTCCTTGCTTCTTGCTTTTCTGTTACGGGAAAGTGATTTAAAATTTCCTGATACAGGAAAGCAATTGAAGGTGGAGACACTGGGATGAGGGCATCTTGGAGTAAAGTTTCTCTTACATGAACTGTCTTGTGTGTGCAACCTAAATACTCTCTCTGGTTTTCTGCCTCCAGGAAGACAGTGAGGGGCAGGTCTTGGTCCTCGGGGCCACCAACAGGCCCGAGGCGCTGGACGCGGCGCTGCGCAGGCCCGGCCGCTTCGACAAGGAGATAGAGATCGGGGTTCCCAACGCCCCAGGCCGCCTGGACATCCTCCAGAGGCTGCTCCAGCACGTCCCACATTCCCTCACAGAAGCCCAGCTGCTGCAGCTGGCTGAGAGTGCACATGGCTACGTGGGAGCAGACTTGATGGCCTTGTGCAAGGAGGCAGGTAAGGCTTCGTGCTGTCGGTGTTTGTGGCCAGCGGGGTGGGGGGAGTGATTGTGTCCCTGCACCCGGCACTGGGGAGGTTGCACCCCAAGTGCTGGGCTCAGTTTTGGGCCCCTCACTCCAAGAAGGACACTGAGGTGCTGGAGCATGTCCAGAGAAGGGCGAGGAAGTTGGAGAAAGATCTAGAGCACAAGTTTCTGAAGGAACTGAGGTTGTTCAACCTGGAGGAGACTCAGGGGAGATGATCTCTCTCTACAGCCCCCTGCAGGAGGTTGTAGCCAGGTGGGGCTCAGTCTTTTCTCCCAAGTAAACACAACAGGGCAAGAGGAAATGGTCTCAAGTTGCACCAGGGTAGGTTTGGACATTAGGGAAAAAAAAAATTCTTCCCCAGAAGGGTTGTCCAGCCCTGGAACAGGCTGCCCAGGGAGG
>VYZU01040728.1:0-45933 GCA_013401355.1 Ceyx cyanopectus | reverse complement strand
CTTTCTCCAGAGCTGCTCTCTAGTACATCAGCCCCCAGCCTGTACTGATACATGGAGTTGTTGTGCCCCAGATGCAGCACCTTACACTTGCTCTTATTAAATTGCATTAAATTTCTCCCTGCCCAGCTCTCCAGTCTGTCCAGGTCTCTCTGGATGGCAGCACAGCCTGCTGCTGTGTCAGCCACTCCTCCCAGTTTGATATGGTTTAGTGATGCCCTTGGCAATGCTGGGGAAATGATTGGAACTGATGATCTCAAGGCCATTTCCAACCTAAACAACTCTGTTTCAATCGATGATTTATTTGTTTTTTTTTTTAAAAAAATAAAGACATGCACAGCTTGTATTAAGAGCTTGTGAAACAATGAGATTTCATTAATTTTTGTCTCAAAGAAAACACTTCCAAGCATGTGATATGAGGACCACCAGTCTGTTCCTGGACAGATCAGAAAAACTCTGAGTGTTAATAGATTTAAAAATCAAATGTTAAGATGAATGACACTGGGGAATCCCCTGTGCCATTTCTAGCATCTGAGATAGCTGACTGTCTCTCAGTAAGCCAATGCTGTAGTCACCTAACTGATGTGTCCCACAGATTTTCTACTCTACTCTGGTACAGAAATCCTGTCACTCAGTCTAGAAAGCTTGTCCTCCATGTCCTTTTTTCCCAGGATGCTGAGACTAGGGAGGGCCTGAGTACTGTTTATTGTGGCTCCCTCCTGCATTTTGTGCCTGTCTTTCATTTGCCTGCTTGTGAGGGGCTGGGGAACTGTGTGCAGTGGGATCAGGCTGTGCAGCAGAGCTGGAGAGCAAACCCTCAGCTGGGAGCAGGGAAGTGTCCCCTGGCCTCTGATTCAGGCCCAGCCCTGGAGAGGTCCCTGTGTCATGCAGACAGGGTTCAGTATGTTCCAGGGAACAACAAACACAAGCTCACTTTTTTCATTGGATGAAATCTTAGCAGGGAGATCTGTCAAATCCTGTGTTTTCCTAGAATGCACCTATGTGGTTTAAGTGTTGGACCTGAAATCTACCCATGAGCAACCTTTAAAAGCAGCCTAGTCAAAATACAGCTCTTAGCCCTGCTCCCTGCAGGTCACAAGTGTATGTTTGCTGTATGTGCTGGTTACTTTGGCACAGGGACAGCTTCCTCTGGCTTAGTCCTTGCATCAGAATTAACTCTGAAATGACAGAAGTTTTACTGGGGGTGATGACACCTGGAACAGCAAGGTTTTCACTTGCCAGTTTCCATAACTTTGAGGGATCACTCAAAAATGTGTATTTGTGAACTTTTGTATGGATCAAGAAGAAAAAAAAATATGCACAGACTGTTCTTATTATAGCTCTTTTGCTGGCTTCAGTTGCATTTTAAGCTCTGCTAGAAAACATTGCTTTTAAACAAACATATACAAACAACAACAAAACAAGATGAACTCCCTTTTTGTTTTCCTTCCTCTGTTTTTGGAAGCCTGTCAGTCTGCCTGTGTCAGTCCTCACAGTAAATACTTGACTCATGTCATCTAAAGCTTTCAGTGAAAATAGATTTTAAATGTTGTACAACGTAGATCCCAACCTTCTGGCATCTACCCGTGATCGATTGCAGGGATCACTGTCACCTGGGAGCTTTTACAGAGCTAGGAATGAGAGTAAGAGGATGTCTCCTTTGTGTGGAGCTTGCTTGAAGTTTAAATCCACGCTGTTAAATTTCCTTGTCATTTGTTAACTTGGAGTGACCTCTGGTGGATAGAAGACAACCCAGCGCCCTTAACTCTTTGCAGCCCACAGGTATTTTTCCTATTCCAAGAGCTGCAGAAGCACAGTTCAGTTGGAGTGTTATATGAACTGAATTTAAGCTGCTTGTGGTTAAGGAACATTCTCAGTTGGATTTTTTAGGGCTTTTTTTTCCCCCCACAGATTGAACTCTTGATATCTATATTTTTTTTCTATTAAGTTTTCAACACCCTGTAAAATATCACTGCTTTCACTGGAGTTAAACTTGGAAAAGACAAGCTTTTCCGAGGTAATATTTCTCCTCAGCAGAGCAAGGTTATTCCATATGGCAGATTTTCCAGTGTTTTGTCTAGCTTTGTTTGCTATTCCAAGCAATGGCCTTCTATTGCTTCACTTAGTGTGCCTTGGGCCAAGAGGGCTTGCTGTCCAGTAATGCTCTCTGCTACTCAGCTGAAGTTCTCCTTGTTTAGTTTTATCCCATAATTTCTATTTACTTCCTTGTATAACACGTTCACTCTCCTTCCTTAGTGTTTACACCCTGCAGATATCTCTGGGCTGTTCTCATGTCCCCTACCTCCTCATACATTACTGAGCCAAACTGTAAATATTTAGTTCTTTTAATCTTTCCTCATAAATAAACCCTTCCTGCCTTCTGAGAAATTATGTTGACTTTCTCTGAACTCCCTCCAGTTTGTCAATAACCTTTTGGTAATGTAGGGTTTAAAATTGAGCATAATATTTCGTATATTTTACTGCATGAAACATGATCTAAACATCCAGTTAAGACTGGTGTGTGTTTCTAAGTAACCAAAATGCTTCATTCTCAGGCAAGGGCTTAAGAGTTCTTTCACAAATTTTAAGGTTACTTGTGCCAGTTTCACCCATGATGGGTGTGAAGTAGGTGGGAAATGTGGAAAGAAGCAGGAATGCTGAGCTCAGAAATCCACATCCAGGTTTTGATACAGGATTATTGTCCTTGCTCACTGTGTTGCAGCAGTGGGCTTTGGGAGGCTCCTGAGTCCTGCTTACCCCATTTTCATTTGTGGCTGGAAAGCCTGGAAGTTCACAAACTAAATATGTTTATATTCTTCATACAAAGTTTAGATCATTTCCAAAGGACTCCTCCTTCCTTATCTGGATACTTCAGCTCTGTTTTTCCAGCACATGTATACATATATATGTGTGTCTACACTGCTTGTATAAACCCAGGGCGTGGTAATGAATGCACCAGGGTAAGTGGAGAGCTATGAGAAGCAACCCTTTCACTTCTGCATCTGTTGTTAGGTTTCCTAAGATACTTCATTATGAAAGCTTTGATGTTTATCTCCTGTGTAATTGTAGAACACATGTTAATGAGGAGTGAATGGCTGTCGTAGGGCTGAGCCTCTCCCAACTGTTGTCTTGGCACAAGTTGTTTGTTCTCTGGTGCTGGGATTGCTTAGTGCTGCTTCTGAGGTCAGACAGGAGAGTTTTCTGTTCCCTTCAGCAGCACTTTGTGTTTTCATGGAAGTCACAAAGCAGCTTTGGGAGCCTTTCAGGTTTAGCTTGTGCTGTTTGTAGACCCCAGTATGTGCTGTGAAGGAAGTGCAGCTGTGGGTGCACTGTGTGGGTGAGCAGAGGTCAGCCTCACTCCCTGCACACAGTGCTTGTGTCCCCCTCACATACTGAGCAAATCTGCTTTCTCTGGTTTAGCTGTGGTCATTCCAGCAGAATTCCAGGTAAAGCTGCTGTTTCTAACGTGGCAAGTGGCACCAGCTTAGTCCCAAGGCTTTCAGGGTTAGTAAACCTCATCTTCTGTTCCAGCTTAGATCATCTGTAGTGGCTACACTGGAGAAACTGGGATTTGCTGTCATTCTTCACTGCTCTGCAGCATGCTTGGGATTCCCACCATTAACTGCATGCTTTCATGTAGGCATTTCCATGGAAAGCCTGCAAATGGAACCATATCCTGTAGACATCAGCTTGCAGTGTGCTCTTCGTGGACTTGAGTCCTCTCTGAGGGATTCAGAGGCACAGAATTCTTCATAATGAAAGGGCTTAATGCTGTGAGCAGCTGAGAGAGTCACATTGGTAAGCCTGGGAGAGAGCTCAGATGTCTCCCAATTTTTTTAGTTGACTACCTTTCAGTGTGAACAGCTGCCTGCTGAGTTATCTCAGGCAGAGGCAGTGTCTAGAAGATAGACTCTGCCATATCTATTCATGTCATGTCACTATTTGTATGCCCTTGAGATCTTGTTGCTGCTGCTTTCATTAATTTGCCACACAGCCCTTTATTAATTCACTAAAAAATGATAACTGTTATAACAACAAAGATAATCACAGCAGTTTAAAAAAAACCCAAAACAACCAAAAACAAAAAAACCACATGAAATGTTAATTATGTAGCAGGGACATGAATGGTATAAACTGTACTGAATGTTAGAAGATGCTTAGCAACCCAGGTTTCCAAATATAGCAATTTATAATAAACTTAGCCTTCTATGGCTGCCTGTAGCATTTGGAGAGGGTGAATATAAATATAGCTTGATTTCTTCAAGAAGTGTGTTCAGTCCTGCAGTGTTTACACAGAAAGGAAGCATTTGCTTTGTAACTCTTGGAGTTTATCTCCAACATCCTCGTTCATTGCACATCATTTCAGTGAGCTGATATAAACCACTTGGCCTCTGATAAGATAGCATCATGAGGAGAGGAAGAACAAACCTCTCTGTTTAAACAGTGCTCTCCCTTGCAATAACATCTGTTTGCTTCCAGGGAGGATGCAACTGCTGAAACTTGGAGGCTGCTGTGAAAGGAGCACTGGACACTTCGCTTTGCATCCAAGTTTGTTAGTTCAGTTGAAACACAGCTCAAGGTATCACCTTGTGGAGCTTTTAGGATTGTGACAGGTCACTGGCTTGAGCTGGCTGCTAAGAAAATGCTCTGAAATAAAACTGAGCATCATCTTTGGGCAGAATGGATCAGCATTGCTCCTCTGCTGCATCTGGGAAGCTGCTTGCATAGGCAGGTGATGTGGTCTGCTTGTGTCAGTAATTTTCAGAGTCCTGTTGTACCCCTGTGTTCTGATGAATAATACAGCTACAGCTTAATCAGCAGTTCTCTAAAGCAATTATATGTGCATACTGGACCTGTAGAAGTGGAATTTCCATCAGGGGCTGGTGTACTTGGCTGTTGTTGGAGCTCAGAAACTCCCTGCTGCATCTTTTATGACCTAAAAAAGAGTTTCTGCAAGCCACTTGCATTAAGGAGAAACAACAATAAAATTGAGGCAGTTGAAAGGTTAATTCCTCTATATTTAAATTCTTTATTTTATTTTTATTTTATATTTTTATTTTATATTTTTAAAATTTTCCCTGTAATTGATGGGGAATTTAAATTCCCCTGAAACACAGGAATATCTCTGTTAGATCTGTATGCTCTTGGGTGAGATTTTNCTGCAAGCCACTTGCATTAAGGAGAAACAACAATAAAATTGAGGCAGTTGAAAGGTTAATTCCTCTATATTTAAATTCTTTATTTTATTTTTATTTTATATTTTTATTTTATATTTTTAAAATTTTCCCTGTAATTGATGGGGAATTTAAATTCCCCTGAAACACAGGAATATCTCTGTTAGATCTGTATGCTCTTGGGTGAGATTTTTCCCTAATTGCCTGGCCACCTGCAGGAGCCACGAGCTGTTTGGAGCTAATGTGATTAACAGAGAGTGTCTGCACCCTGAGGACCAGCCTTGGACTGTTCTGTCAGACAAATTCAGTGCTCAACATGTAGCTCCCCAGCCTTGGAGCTCAAACCTGAGCTCTTCATTTCAGTCTTGTTGATGCAGCCTAGTATGAGAAGGTTTTTCCTCTCTTTAAGCCACAATTGATGAGCAAGGCAATGAGATTGTTTTGTAGGGTGGTTTTTGGTTTGTTTTCAGATTAATTTACTGTACTTAGAGATTGTGAAGGGAAAGCACTGCTGGTTATTTATAATTCCCTATGGAAAGTGACCAGAAATGCCATCCATGTCTGGATGGGTTGGTTATGTTTGGTTTTGTGTGTTGGTTTTTTTTGTTTGTGGTTTGGTTTTGCTTTGTTTTTAGCATGGAAAAAGATTGAGACTGTCCCACTGCAAAGTCTGTTATTGCTTCTCCAACTGAAAACTGGTTCCCATGGGACATTCAGAATGAGGTGGGAAAAGCCACTTGCCTTTTTAACAAAAGGTCATGTGGAAGATGTGGGGTTTTTTTGAGGAATATTAATAACCTATATGCAGATGGTTCATACCCAAAACATATTCCTATGGAATGGAGGGATTTTTTTCAGAAATGGCAGAGCACTGCATTTGGAAACAGACTGAGGAATCCAGACATGATACAGAAGTAAAAGCTTCAGATTCATTTTTTGGTCTGGAACAATTGAGTTTTCTGCCACTCTGTTCCATCCTGCTGATTTGCAGGGTAACAAGACCAAGAAAATCCAACCCCCATCTTCAGCATTAGTGAGTTTTACCCTCCTGCCTTGTCCTGTGCTTTGGAAGTTAGGTCCTTAATGCAGAAGCTGCTGGAAACCCAAAGCTGGTGACCTAGTTTGCCACCCCACCAGGTTCTGAACAAAGGCATCCCTGCTTTTGCACTCACACACCACAAAGCAATCTGGCTTTTTTGGACCCAACATATGGCTTTTGGATTGTTTCTTAGAGCACTAACTCAGAGTGATTGTTTTTTTTGTGCAGAAGTGGCTACATCTGGATGCTGCTGAGCAGCCTGAAGGAACATGCTTGAGGCTGGGTGGAGTGCACTGACCTTATTCCTGTCTCTGGGATCCTTTGCCCTGTTCCTACCATTTCCTCCCCCAGAGCATCTTGAGGGGTGATGACAAAGTCAGAACTGGTTGGAGAATTGCTGCCTTAGACATTTAAAACTCCTTCCCTAACATTCCCCAAGCACTGTGTTGTTTTAGCTGCATGGGGTTAGATTCCCACCCTTCTCCTCTGGTTTGCTGTCATTCTGATGTGATTGCAACATTTCTGAATCTCTTTTTTTTTTTTCCCCCTATGTCTTTGCACACACTGAGTGCCCAGATGTTTCCTTAGTGCAACTGCCTTTCTATCCAGAGGGGACAAACTCTTGTTCTCTGCCTGTCTGGAGAGACCCTGCTGCACCTTACATTGCTTTTGGTAGTTTATTTTTACCTGTATAAAATCTGTGGCCTTTTTTTTTTGTTGTCAGTTTTGGTAGTGGTGCTTGATTTTTGGTTTTGTGTGGAGAATGTTGCACTTACTGCAGGCAGGGCACGTGAGCTTTGGGTTTTCATCCCAACCAAGTGTGTTTTTATCATAACCAAGTGTGTTTTTATGTGAAACTGGCCTGCAATTAATGGGATGATGGGATTGATGACTTCATATACACAGTGGTGGGTTGAGCATTTAATCATCTGTTTAAAGCACATCCCATTTTGTCTGCCAGTGTTTATAGAAGCAGGAAACAATCTTTGCAGGAGAGTTGATCAATAGCTGTCATTAAATACTTCATTAATAGGTCCTTTTGCTTAAGAACAGAATGAAATTGGGGTAGATGCTGTCTTAGGCTGGGTTGTTGGCTGAGCTGTGGTGGGCGCAGACAGCCCTTTGTGGTCCCTGTTTATTTCTAGACCTGGGAATCAACACAGTGTCAGAAACTCAGCTCTTGGTCATGCTGACAGGAGTGGTTTGGTGGTCACTAAGCTGCCTGTTGGTTCTGCATCCCTCAGAAGCTTCAGCTGTGTGCCAGGCCATTTGTTTCTGCAGCAACAGAGGAAATCCTCAGCTCTGTGTATGTCTTGGAATCCATGGATATGATTTAACCACGACTAATCTGATTGTTAAAGACACTCCTCAGTCCACTATCTTTTAAATTATCCTGTAGGTTGGTTTGTGTTTCCACAGCAATCTGAGCTGTTTGCCCCCCCTGTGTCTCAAGGCTTTGCATATCCAAGAACTGAAGGCAACTTCCTGACCTTTAATCTCTGAGAAGAGTTTGGCAAACGTGTGGACTTTGTTCTTGGCAGCCCAACGCGGGCACACTCAGCCAGTCATTCAGCTGAACTGGCCTCTTGCTGACTGGGAGGTATTCTGCAGACTCCCTCTCTTCCTTCTTCTCCCATCCCATCTTTTCTGATGTACCAGCTGCAGTAGGATCACCACAGTGGCTGGTGCTGCTGCCCAGGGCACAGGCACTGCGAGGTTTTGCTGCTGCTGACAGAATTGCTGCTCACTGCAGCCCTCCTGGAACTGCCATTAGCCTGTTGCAGGGGATTCAGACATGGGTCCTCTTCATGCACAGAGGGATTCTGTCTCTTGGGACTCAACTTATTTTCTTCTCCAAGATACAAGCTTACTCCTTGGGAAATTACTTGTTTGAAAGGTGCATTGCATTTCAAGAAGCCTTGAATAACTTCTTTTAACCTGGAAAGGCAATAATTCATTTTTGCTTTCTTCTCTGTTTCTTTGATGTGAATGATACTCACTGAAGCCACTTTGTCAGGTTTTAGTCAGAATTTCATTCGACCCAGTTGTGTTTCCAGATTCAGATATCTTTTGAATTTTGGTGAGTGCTTTTCTCCTTAGTTCTCTCCAAATTTTGTTAAATCACAAGATGTCAGGGTTTGGAAGGGACCCTGAAGATCTTGAGTCCAACCCTCCTGCCAGAGCAGGACCATAGAATATAATCTAGAACTCTCATGTTTTTTCAGTGACCTTAATATGGGAACATCCAGAGCTCAAGTACAGTGTCACCTCTGAAACCATTTGTTGCCTTTTTTTTCTCCCAGCTTTTATGCTGGGTCTAGTTTCAAATATAACTTGACCAGCAGTGGTAATAGACTACATTTCAAATATATTTGAGGTGCAGTTCTTCAGAATATATTCAGCTGTACTTCAGACAAGCAGTTTGTGTAGCAATGGTACTGAAAGAGAAAAAAACAGTGTTTTCTGTCTCACTCTCAGGCTCCAGGTAAAACGTTTTCCTGGAGCATGTATTATCAAACTTGGGATCTGAAAGCAGGCTTAGTTCTTTTGTTTAATGGATAGAAGATCCTGTGGTGAAATGTAGCTTAACTTGTATGTCTGCATTAGTTCTGTGGGAGTAAAATCAGCTGGCAGTGGGATTTGTGTGTAGGATGAACAGCCTCTGCTGGGGGACAGAGCTGAAATCTTTGCAGCCAGAGTTGCCCTAAGTCTCCTATCTTCAGCTTTAGGTGTATTGTGATTTGGCCATACCCCTAATTACAATCAAGTCACTATTTAGCCACTAATTTGGTGCTGTCCTGTTATCCTGGCTGTCCTTGTTTCCACTCCAGCCTGTACAACTCAGCTCAGGTGCTTGAGTGCATGAGGGCAGGCTGGAAACAGGCAGCCTGCTGTTCCTGCTGTCCCTCTCCTGTCATGCTCTGAGGATAAATGATGTGTGTGCACCTGAGCTGTGAATAAACTGCTTCCTCTAGGAAAGGAGGTTGGAAAATACCTTCCTCTTTCCTTCCTCTCCCTCCCCTATCTCTGGGCAGCTTGGTGTCAGCTCCATAGGCAAGTTCCAGCCAGGACCAGAGCCCTTCACTAAGGGCTATAAATCGTGGCCATAATCCCCAAGGTGGAGCAGTGCTCAGGTTAGTCAATTCAATGTGCAGAGTTATGCTTACAAGGGATTTAAGGGCATTATCTTTCCTGCACAAACACTGTATGGAAGTTCTTCAGGGATTTGCCCATATGGAGCTGGCAGCTAAAGACAGATGGCTGAATATGCTCTCAAGAGGAAAAGTTTGTTACTTACATGAAAAAAATATATAAATAGACATGCATTCTATGTACAGATTAAATAAAAATAAAGAAGTAAAAAATATATATTTATTTATAGGAGTCTGGTCTGTTGATTTATTTATTTATTTTTACTGTCTTTGTAAAGGAAAAAAAAACCAAACCCAAACCAAAACACATCAAAACCTCTTCCAACTTGCAGAAGCTTCTCAGAATGCAAACAGAACACATCTGATTTTTTTGTTTCAGTTCTTGTGAATGGTGGTTCTTGCCCCCAGGTCAAAGGAAACTTTAATAGTGATCTTATATAATATCTATATATATGGATCTGCAGACATCAGGTGCTTGCCTGGTGCTGTTATTCTGTTGTCTGGGGAGTCGAGGGGAAAAGAATCTTTGACAACAGACATCCCTGCTGTTAAGATTTGCCAAATACAAAGCAGAAGAGCTTCTCATCTCAAAAACACTAAACACTGGAACAACTGTATTGATTGTGAATTCAGGGGTGCTTCTGTTATGGTTTCTGAAGTTCAAAATGGATTTTAAGTTATATGAAATGTTCTTTCTATGCATAAAACTGTTCAGTTTTGTAGCATATTCTATAAGTGCCCCATCCATTGTCATGACAAAGCTGAAACCTTTCCATATGCTGTTGAGCATTCCAATTCTAGCCATGCAGGAGAGGATCATGTTGGAGCTGACAGCTGTCACAGGGAGAAGTGCTTTGTGTCTTGTGGGTTTGCCCACAACAATTCAGCAGGGAAATGCCAGATTAGCAGGGAAAGAAGCAGCATTTCCTTTGGTAAACAATGCTGCAAGATGATGACAATTTCTTAGAAGCTCCTTACAAATTCTGGTGTTAGGATTCTGGGAGAGTTAAGCCCAGACAAGATGGATTTGTGCATCTTTCACCACCCATCAGCTATTTCTGCCACAATTAACAATCTGGTTTTGTTCAGTTCATTTCCTCACAGGTCGTGCACGTTCTGTGTTTGAAAGGTACAGATGTTCACTGTGTTGGGTGGATGCTTTCCATGATTTACAGTGCTGTGTAATTATACAGAGACTCTGACTAATACAGCCGTGTTGGAGAGGCTATTTTTAGCCTCAGACATTTGTGATTATGATCTAATTTGCCAACTTAGCCAAGCTATGAGCAGGAAAGTCTTACAGGGAAACAATGCTATCGACCTCATGAATAGCTGGTACCAGAGAAGGATCATCTGTACCAGGACAGGGTGTTCTGCTGGGTCTTTTTCCCCTCTCTCCACTTAATTTCCTCTGTTCTGGACAGACAGGATGAGTTGGTGAGGTAGAGCACACAGTTGCTGGGCTGGAACAAATTGTTTACTTGCCATTGTTTGTAATCCTGCAGGACTTCTTGTTTCCTTTTATTTTGTGCTTCAACTGGGATTTTCCATTTCTCCTCCACGGAGAATCCGTATCCATCACTATTGCAGAGGCCTCCACACCAGGGACAACTTCTGCAGCAGCACCAAAGTGGAGTTTTGAAAAAGATTTCACCTGCTTTGCCTCTCAGCACCTCGTGCTCCCTGCCCTGCATTTCCTTACATTAATTCCATCTTGCAGTAGGATGAATTTAAACATCCCCTGGAGGTGGGGATGTTGTTTCTCTGCCTCCGGCAAGCCGCTGGCTCCATCCCTCTCCCAGTTAATAAGGCTTTCCCCCCTGCCTCTGCTTCGAGGTCAGCCTGAAGTGCAGGAAAGAGTGATGATGCTAACAGGAGGAAGCAGGAAGCACGGTGCTTTCTTTTCTAATCTGTTTTGGATTCTTGTTTTAATGTAAAACATTGTTTCCATGAAGAGCTGACCTGTGCGTGCGCACGCCGAGATGAATTCCGGCTTTGTTTGGAAAGCTGGGACCTCTTTATTCCTCTGTTGCATTTCAAAACCTCTGCTGGGGACTGAAATTTCACTGGGTGCTCAGGAGCACCAGCAGTAATGATCCTCAAGAGCGTTTTTATCTGCTGTTTTCTCCAGTTTTTAAAATAAACTTTTTTTTCTTTGGTTTTAGGAATTTTTCAGTTGTGGTAAAAAAAAAAAATAGAACCATGATTAAAATGCATCAAATGGCTACTGGGCTAAACTGATACCTGATGGAGCAGATATGAATAGAAATGAGGAGCAGAGATCTTTATCAGTTCCTTACTTTCCTCTCTGATTTAATTTCATGCCATGTTATTTAACCTTCCATTTCTTTAAAGGAAAAGTGCCATGTGAATTTACTTCACCAAAAAGTGTAGGACTCGGCCCCAAAACCTTCTCACACCCCTAAAGTGTTCCCTGCACTGACACTAGAATAAGCCAAGTTTATTTGCTTGAATGTAAATTTGAAACCTGGGGGGGTGAATCAGTGTTGTCTTGCTAAGTCCTTTTTTTTTGTGTGTTCTTCAAACAAACTGTTCCAGAGGAAGGAAGAAGCAGGAGGGGAGGAATACCATGAAAATTGTCTGGGTTGTTAAAATGAGTCAGTTATATTTTATCCATGTCCTCTGGTGACCAGATTTTCATTTTTCTCCTTGGCCTCATGGAATGTTTTTATTTATATATCTTATTAGTTCTGGATGTACTGCACAAGGGGAAACCTGAATTACAAACTTCTTTTTTTCTTCATTATTGCATTAAGAGCCTGGGTATTGAATGCAGGTGCTCAGTCCCTGCCATAATTGGCAGTTTATGGAGAGACACCAGCTGTACTGCTTCACAGGGGAGATATTACATCTCTTCACACGTTGTATATATTGTAGGAAATGCAGAATTCCTGTCGTTGTCAGGAGCTTTGTGTGTCCAAATCTACCAGTGCCTCTGTGGAAAAAAAAAAACAACCAAGCAGCAGCCCACTGAAAGTTAAACCCAGAAACAGCTTCTCCTTTTCATTGTCCTTTCATGGTGCACTAATTGAAGTTCTGTTTGGTAAAAGATGTAAGAAAAGTTTGTCTTTTTATGGTCGTGCAAGGCAAACTGGTGTTGCCCTGCCTCGTTTTTTGCTAACACATGAAAACAAGATGCTACATATCTGTGTGTGTAGCTCTAATTTACAGTTATCATGTATCTCTAGCCTAAATGGCATATTCACATTTCCAACAGTGTTGGAAAAATGGTATTAGGTCTCAAAAGGCATAATTATGCAGTGGGAAAACCATGGTGCTCTGAGCATCTTGCCCAACAGGGGCTGTAGTTGCTCTCTCCAGGGGTTACCCGGGAGCTGGAGGTTGTCCTGCCCAAGCAGCATTGGTACCTGGCTGTGCAGCTGGGTGGGAATTGGGCAGCTTTTGGGAGGATTGAATGATGGGGAAGCTAGAAATCAGTGTGGAGATTTATAGGTGTTTTATGTGAGTGATTTGGCCAAATAAAGGGGAAGGTAAAAGCTGTAGCTACGTTTGGGAAGTGGTTGCTGAAGGGAATGAAGAGCTACTGAGTGTTGCAGGGATTCTTTGCATTGCCAGTTAGAGGTGCCTGACACCTTGCTGGGTGGCAAGAAAGGGTTCAAATGAATGTAAAACAAATCTCACCAGTTTGTTTTTAAGAGCAGCTTGGAAAAAATAGTCTTAATAGTAGAGGAGTGGGCAAGTTTTCAGATGTCTTCCGTGAGCCGATTTAACGTTTGCTGGGAGTATTCATTGTGACCCTCCCTCTGTGGTGCAGCAATGTGTTCAAGTCAATGCATGGGCAGTTGGAGGTGTTTCCCTGTTAACTTCATCTGTGGGAGCACAGGGGCAGGGCTGTTTCATTCTGTCTTTTGGAACAGCTTTAGTTTCCATTCTGCCTGTAGCCATGAAATCCCCTTTTCCTCGCCCTCTCACCTTGCGTTGTCTTTGACCTGCTCGTGGCCCAGTGTCGAGACCTCATTTTGAGCATCCATTTCCTTTCCCTTTGCTGTGTCCCTGTTGTCCACTTGGTTTGTGAAAAGCAGGAGCAAGTGTCCCTGTTTCCCCAGGGGTGTTTCTGTATGTGTGTGCTTGTTTTGACTAGGTCTGTACGCCCTGAGGAGAGCTCTGGGGAGCAGCCCCGACCCGTCGGACGGCGAGGTGGCCGGGTCAGTCAGGATTGCTTTCCATGACTTCCT
Source organism: Ceyx cyanopectus (assembly GCA_013401355.1). Taxonomy (NCBI): domain Eukaryota; kingdom Metazoa; phylum Chordata; class Aves; order Coraciiformes; family Alcedinidae; genus Ceyx; species Ceyx cyanopectus. Next base: position 32,354 of record VYZU01040728.1, on the reverse strand, counting down.
GCAGGGAATGAATGATGTCAGGCCCAGCGCCATGAGGGAGGTGGCAGTTGATGTGCCAAAAGTAAGTTCTTCATTGCAACGTGCCAGCAACATCAGAAGTTACAGCTGGGGGTTGAAATGCCCTAGCAAAGAGAGCAGTCTGGTGAAGCAGAAGCCTCGGGTTAGCAGTAAACGTTGTGTGTGATCTCTGTTTGCTTGTTTAATAACAATAATTTTGAAGAGCCATTTACAGAGGCTTTAGAGTTGGTAGTTCAGGAGTGCATCTCTGATGGATAATTGTATTTGCTGAGTGGGTTGATGGAGTAACAACCTGGAGGTGTGAAAGCCGTGCTGGTGCTTCTCAGCAGCTGCCCTAAGGCCTAGTAGAAGCATTGCTGGCTCATGGCATGAAGATGAGTCATCTGGGAATTGGATTGCCCAACTCGGTCCCAAACTATAGGAATGGGAAATGAAATTTGTGGGCAGGATGCTGCAGGCAGCCAGCTGGGATATCACACTTGGCTTCTGAAGAGGCCATGCTGTGCAGCAAAGTGCTGGGTGGAAATGCAGCTTTTCCTGGATGTCTTGTAGTGGCATCAGTAGCCCCAAGGACTAATTAGTTCTGCTGAGAACCAGAGTTATTAATTCTCTTATTATTTGTTTGTTGTGCTACTGGCTCTTGGGCTCACTGTGCTGTGCTTTTTGGGCATCACAGCCCATTTGGAGCCAGATGCAGTGCTGCTCAACAGCACAATAAAAATAGATAGAAACAGGGTCTCAAGACACTGCAGGAAATCTCTTCTGAATCCAGGTCAGCCTACTAAACCCATCCTGCCAGTGGCTTGCTTCATTGTCATTTGCTTTCAGTTGTTCAACACCAGCTGAGTCCCTGGAATACTGCTGCAATTCATCCCTTTCCTGAAGGGGAGACAGCACCATGGTGCAGATTCCTTCTGTGCTGACAAAATTCTACAAAATAATGCATCCTCTGTGAGGATATAGGGGAAATTCAGGCTAGATTTTAGTGTCTGGGGTGAGTTTAAACTGGAATCTAAAGGACTGGATGCAACAGATTCTGCATCCTCCCACTCAAGCCCCCAGAGCAGGTGCTGGATTTCAGTGTAACCATTGGTTTGGGCTGCAGAGCTCCCAGTTTACCAAAACAAAGGTACCTGTGCATGCTCAGAAGCTGTCTGAATATCTGGAAATAGTTGCATCATCTTATGTAAATGGTTCTGTCTCCTAAAATGCTTTGCTGCTTAATAGTTATGCTTCTGATACTTGTGGGAAACCTTTAAATTGCCTGTCACAGAGCTGATACTGATAGTCATAAGTTCTATACAAAGTTCTTCTCTTTACTTGTTCACCCCTCTTTTCCATACAGTGCATACCATTTAATACTTGGTAATACAGGAATTTATACCAACAGAAACTGCTTTACTCACACCTTTTGTTGCATTCTTAGCAAAATGTAAAAATTACAGCTGGGTGTGCAGGAAACAAAAGAAACCAAGCAGGACCCATCCAGGAGTCCAGCTTTCTTCAGGGCACCTAAAACATGGGGATTTGGGTTTTTTCCTGCCTAATGTATCTTTGTGCAATCATCCTTTCTTGATTAATATCCTGGTACTTTCTGTCTGTAGGACCAGGCTTTTCCTGCCTTGCTTTCCTTGCTCCAGCAGCTATCCAGCTGGACAGCTAATTGTTTGGGGAAATTTGTTAGAAAATCAGGGGTTACATTCCTTTGTTTTTTGAAGTCTGACCTTAACACTGTTTGGCATCTAAGAAATCCTTGCTAAAAATAACTTCAAACACTAAACAAATGATCAGCTATGAGATTTTAAAATGATTTTTATTTTTTTTTTCTGAAGAGAGGACAGAAGTCTGAGCTACATTAATATCATCTGCTTTATTTGCTGTTGTGGATGTCTTACTAACTTTGGCAGCCCCTCCTGTGTGGATGGAACTTCTGGGCTCTGCAGTTAGCTACAGTCAAACCCCTGATGTACATGCTGAAATATATATTATAAATACAAATAAATAATAAATATAAACAAAACCAGCTTGACCTCATAGAGTATTATTTATTATTATTCCAAGCACATTTCCCCACCTGTAATTTTGAAACAGCCAAAGTGAAGTGAGTTTGGGTGGACAGAAAGCAAAGTTGTGCACAGGAGGAGCTGTTGGAGGTGCCACCAGGTACTTTGCTGTGTTCCTCCTTCCTGCATTCTTCTGTCCTCCAGCTTGTGTCAGTGTTGTGCATTGCCTGGGACCAAGGCAAGTGTAAAATAATTGCTGCCTGGTGCCACTTAGCCTCTTGGGTTCCATTTTCCAACCTTCCTTGAACTTTGCTCTGTGTTACAACCTTTTTAGAAAGCTGCTTTTCCTGCAGCAGAGATTTAGGAGGGGGGGGATGCACATTATAAATCAGGATGTTAATGCTTCAGCTCTTGGGAGAGTTTGACTGTAGTTGCTGTTCCCCCTTCTCCTGGGGGGTTTTCTGAACTGTCTTTAGAGTGCTGTGGGTTTTTCTTGCCTGTTTCCCTCCCTTGACTGTGATTCAACACTCAGATTTGTGTCTTTGCAGCCAAAAGGTTCTGGATGAGACACCCTTTGCACGTCTGCTTTATTTCTTCATTGCTGCTGCTGAACAGCCCCTGGGGAGCTGCTGCTCTGAGTTGTATTCTGAGCTCTGCTGACCTGGGGAGAGCTGAAGGTCACAGCAGCCATGACATCTGGGTGTCTCATCAACTGTCACAGAGGTGCCCCAACTGCATGTCTCCTTTCCATATGCTCTCCCTAAGGGAAATGGAGAAACTGGGCTTGATTTGTTGCTTTATTTCTTTTTTTTTTTTTTTTCCTATAGATTTCCTGTAACACATTCCTGGTGTGAGAGAGGTGATGTTCTGCAGGCAGCAGGTCAGCAGCTCCTCACCTTCCAGGGAGCCTTAACTGCAGAATCTTTCTGAAGGGTTGAGCTGTGCATGCTGATCTCTGCTGTTGGGTGTGCCCTGTCTTTGGTAACTTTCTTCTGTGTCAAAGACTGGCAGCTGAGGAGCAGTTTTCTTTGGTTTGCTGCTTGCTTGGACTTTTGTAAAAGTACTTGCACTACATCCAAATGCTCTTTTTTTCTGCTTGGTAGTATTCAGAATTGTCTTTTTCAAGGACTTTCTCCTTTTAGTTTCCCCTCTGTGCACTGGTATCAGGAAAATAGCACCAGGGCCAGGCCAGGCAGTGGCAGGAGTTTCCAAGTCAGGAGAAAGGGGATATGTTGCCTCTTGGGAATCTGCTCAGGTGGGGCTGGCTTTCCAGAGCTGCAGGGTGATTTATATCTACTGTATTTTTTGGAATAGTGTTTTAAGGCAGAAGATCATTTGATTTAGGTGTGTCTTGACATGTTTAATATTTGAAGTGGATGGGAATGGATGGTGACAGGATGGGGGATGTGGGGAAAACTCTCAGGCTCGTGGACAGCAATGTGGGGAGGAGTGCAGCAGGGTTTAGATCTGGCTGTTGATTTGGGTAGGATGTGTTAGTTCTGTCCCAATGGATGCCTGACAGGTCTGTCTTGTGTCTTCAACAGAACAAATTTACAACCAGTTGGGTTTCAGTGTTGCTTTGTCATGTGTGTTTTGGGTTTTTTTTAATTCTCTATAGAATCTTGCCTGTTTGGAGGATTGTTTGCTCTCAAGCTTCCAGTCAAATCTCCAGTGCCCAAGTCCTGCATGGGAATGATAGGCTGGCAAGTGGCAAAACCCCCAAAAACTTCTATCACTCAGCCCTGTTCAGCTTAGTGGGATTGCATGACTGGGATAATAAATACAAATAAATAATAAATATAAACAAAACCAGCTTGAGCTCATAGAGTATTTTATCTGTCCCCTGAAGGGAAAGGATTTACATATTCTTCATCAGAGTTGCATTAAAGATCAAGAGAAGCAAAATGGGACTTTGCTGGTGATCACAGAGTGTTGCTGCATTGTACTGTTGTTGTGTTTATACAAAATATTATACAAAATGTTATGAAAATATAATAAAATTTGTATAATGAAATATTATACAAAATATTTTACCTACATTCTCCAGCATAATGTGAGTCTAATTCCTTTTTACTTTGTGTGACTTTAATAAATTCTTCTTTACAAAAGGTTTGTTGAAGAAACAACTCATTAAAAACGAGGTAGCACATTCTACAGAGTGGTTTTGTTTTCTTCTGTAATAGTTTTGTTCCCACTGTCTGATTTGAGCATCATGATCTGCTTTGCAGGTGTCTTGGTCAGACATAGGAGGCCTAGAAGATGTCAAGCTGAAACTGAAGCAGGCAGTTGAATGGCCCCTGAAGCATCCTGACTCCTTCATCAGAATGGGGATTCAGCCTCCAAAGGGTGTCCTGCTTTATGGACCTCCTGGGTGCTCAAAAACCATGATAGCAAAAGCTTTGGCTCATGAAAGTGGTCTCAACTTCTTGGCAGTGAAGGTAGGTCATTGAGCCTTACTCTTTAACTCCTCTGGAGCAATTGATGCTTTACCAATTCCCAGTGGCTTTGAGTGTTCTGATCAGTGCATGTGCTACAGCAAGCACCTCAGGAATATCAAGTGAGTTGTGTGTTTTCTTAGGAGAAGGACTAGTGCTTTCTTGTAGACTTGAAAAAGCATTCATTATTTTATCACACCTAGTAATTATGTTGGATCAGTGGGTAAGCTCTGTAGTGACAATTGTTGGCATGACTTAAAATCTTGCTAAAAATGGAAACAAGGGAATTCTTAAGGCACTGTGAGTGAAATCCAACTCTGGATAGTGGGTCTTACTGTAATAATCACTTGCTCACATGGAAATACTATCATCTTATCTCTTACATTCCTTTTCATTCCTCGGGAATGTCACTTTTTTTTGTCTTACTGTTCACATTTCATTACAGATTTGCCCTTTTTGCCTTTTTTTTTAGGGGAAATAGAACTGTTTCTTTCACCAGTTTATAGTAAGTGTGCAAAATCGTTTATCTGGAGTACTCTTGCATAAGTGGGATATTCTCTCAGCATTAAGAAACAATTTAAGCCCAGAAAAAAATTGGATTCCATTGCCTAGGAATCAGTGTAATTGATTACTGTGGGTTGTATGGAAAATGCATGAATGGAAGTTATTTAATAATAATACTGAGCTTCAATGCATAGGAGGAAAAAAAAAAAGAAGATAAAGTGATTCCACATGGGGTAGTCTTGCAGCTGTGTCAGAATGTTAATGAAGTGCAAGAAAAAACATTTGCTGAAGTATTTTGAAAGTATCTCCTCAGCAGTAAGATCACGTAGCCTTGTCTGTTGACCATCTCTTTCCTCACAAAGCCTTCTGTGTTGTTAGTTCCTGCACAGCTTCCCCCTCTGCCTGTCCTTCCAGGCACACTGTAACTGTAGCTCTGGCTCCTGCCCACTCTGGGAGCAGAGGCAGCCTTGCTGCCCCCCAGCCAGCAGCCCTTCCTTGCCCGTGGTATTGCAGACAGGCCTCTGGGTCACATCAACAAGAGCAGCCTTGGAAACCTCAGCCCTTCAGAAACACTACCTGGACTGCCTCTTCCAGAAAGACAAAGTGGTTCTTTGTACTCCAGAGTTACTGGTAAACAAGGTAACCTTTTCCTCCTGCACTGCTTAAAAGGAAACATGCCTTTTTTTTTTTGTCTCACCCAAAGCACCAGTGCCTGAGAGGGTGGGGGAAAAAAAGGTATCAGCCTGAGAAAAACCAACCAACCAACCCACAGTTCAAAATGAACATTGTCACTGGCCTGTATTCACCAGTCGTGGCTACACCAGGCTTTTTTATTTGCAGTTAATAGGCCAAAAGGTGGGCTCATGCTGAACTGGGAGGTGCCCACAGGCACACTGGTGCACTAACAGAGCTTTTCACACTGGGGTTCAGCTGGTGCAACCCCCCTGCCATTGACAAGCTGCTGCAGAACTGGCTGGCCTGGGGAAGCAGCCTTTTGTTCCCCATCAGGTCAAATCCCTTAGCCTGGAACTGGTTGAACAGTCAATGTACAGATGTTTCAAGCAGCACATCTCTGGAGCATGTCCAGCCTTGGATATGTTGACTCCAGGAAGGGAACGTGGCCCACTTGCTGTAACTTCACTCTTTGCTTCCTGGACAGACAGGGCAACATCCATCATGCACTAAATGTGTTAAACATCATTTGTCTCTAGCACTTCTTAAAGCACAACAGGCATGAATTAATTTCCACTGCATGTGTTCCTGCAATAAATCCAAAGTAGATGAAAATGTGGGCTTTGGGATGGTTTTTTTTTATTTTTTTTTTGGGGGGGGAGAGGGGATTTTTCTGTTCTTTACTTGCAGTCCTGTTTTCCCATTCTCTGTGTTATGTCTCAAATATCAGTCCCTGGAACTGATAGCAGGCTTTTTGAGATGGAAGTGTGTTTTCTTGATAATTTACTTTTCAGACTTGCCTTTTCCTTCCAGTCTCTCCTGCTCCAAATAAGAAATTTTGATGAGAAGTGTCTGCTCTACAGCCTCTAGGATACATGGGCTGCTCCAGGATAGCCTGGGTGGTGTTCTTGGGTGCTGAGAGCAGCCTGCAGACAGGAGGCACAGCTGTAGCTACAGGAGCCTACTCCTGGATACTGCCTCTCCCTGGCTCTGAGGAAAATCCAGTACATCCCATGCAGCACTTCCTTGGTCCAGGGATTTTTGGAACATGGACCTGTTACATCTACATGGGCACAGCAAGTCCAGCTCCCTCCAGAAGTGCTGACAGTGCTTGTCCAAGTGCAGCAGGTCCCCCCACCCCTGCCCCAGCCTGGCTCCAGGAAGGCTTTGCCCTGTTTAGGAGGCACAGGCAAAACAGCAGAACCCCCAGCCCCTCCCTGACTTGCCTCTAATAAGTTTTGGAAGATGGGCAGAGTCTAGATGTAGTTTCTGGAGAAAAGAAGGTGGTAGCAGATGTTGGAGGTTCCACCCTGCCCTCTCCTGAAGGCTGTTGAGAAGTTGGAAGGGTTACACTCAGTGTGGCCCCTTCAGTAAACACACTCTTTGATACTTGGCCAAATCTCTTTCTAGGTGTATTTTCACTAAGATTGGTGACCTTTTGCTTTTCCAGAGAGAAGTGATTGGTTGGTTGGCTTTACAAAGCAGTCTTGCATTTAATTCCTAAGGGAAATAGTTTATTTTTATTCCTTCACTTGACATTCTTTGCCTCTCATTCAGTGCATCTGCTAAAGTTACTGGGGAGAAGGTTGTCAGCTGTTTTCCAGGGGATGGCTCTTCCCACTCCCTCCCACCATTCCTTTGTCTAAATCTCTTGCAGCATTGAGGCTTTTCAGGGTTTTAGTGATCATCTTGATTCTTACCCCCCTCCCAAACCTCTGTTACAAAAGACAACTGAATTGTTCTCACCTTCTTGGAGAGCTGTCAGTGTTTTGTGATCATGGATACAAGCAAGAATGAGACTGTGGAGGAATGAATCAGGGTGATGTTTTCATTCTTCAGGATTTCATATCAGTTTTGACTTATCAATATTTTCTGATCTGCTTAAATTCTTACTGCAGTCAGCATTCTGTGCACCTTTGTACTTCACACCCCTGTTGTGCTCACCCCAAAGTTTGGCATTTTCTTCTGAACTGTAGTTTATGCTTTTCCATTTTATAATAGGAAAATAAAATTCTATACAGGTGTTGGACTTAGCTAAATTAATAGGCTGGGAGGTAGAATGGTCAGCTTTTGCCAGGCTGCTGTCCCCTTGCTGATCTGTACAACTGCCTGTGACATTTTTGCTCTAGCTTTCATCTAGCTGGCTGAGATGGAACATGAAGAAAATTTCAACTCTTTGTGTTATTTCTGTGGGCATTTTTTCTCCTTCTTTTGACTGCAAGTGGGAGATATCTCCCTGCACTGCTTTGACAGCTCCTGCAGTAAAGGTCAGCTTTGACTGGCTGCTTTTTTGAGCTACATGCTGATTAGAGCACTAAGAGTTGATGGTGATAACAATATCTTTGGAGGAAACTTCCATGTCTTGTTCTGTGGCACAGGTAATTACAACTGCCTTGGTCTTGCATCTGACTTTAGTGAGATTTGTTTTGACTGACCTCTTGTTTTGTTTTGCTTTGTTTTATTATTTGTTTTCTTGTGAAATCCTGTGTCTTTGTGCTAGGAATCTAATAAATCCTACTTTTCCTTGCATGTTTCCTGCTGCTTTTCTGGGAAGCAGCTTGCTGAGAATCTCTGTGGATTCTTTTGCTCTCTCATCATTAGATAGGTACAGAAATGACTTCACTACCAAACAAGAAAACCATTCTGCTTTTTTTCTTTCACAGAAAGTTCATTTCTATGTTGTCAAGCTGGGAGACACCACTATGGTACCCACCCAGATAAACTCCATCACCCAGTTACCCCATTCTTTAGCTGATGGTCCCTTAAGGACCATGGCAGTTGACAAATCCTGTAGCCCCTTGAGTTGCCCTCCTACTAGAGGGAGTGTTGGTGGTGGCATCTTGCATTGTGTTGGTTACCTTCTACTTACTCAGCCTGCTGAAACCAGAGGGAGACTTTCTGCTCATTTCAGGATTTTTTGTTGAGGATTATATCAACAGGGGACTTGGAGTTCTGTTTTCTGTCCAACAAGCAGATTACCCGAGTTTACAAAATAACAAGAAAAAAATATGTAACTTCTATATGCTTCTAATGGTTTTGGAAACATCATTTCTTCTTGCTGCTTACTGCTTTTTAGTAATTTTTTAAAAAGCAAAACTAGGACAAAAACTCACTTAATTTCAAAAACACAGTTCACATTTTCAGAAAATGTAGACCTTTAAAAGTGAACTCCCATGGAATTCAGCTGAGATGCAGTAACTGGAAACATGATGAAGCAATGCTTAAAAGAACCCCAACCAACACCAAACCAACCCCCCCCTTGCCATGACAGGCAGTAGTGTTTAAGGCCCTTAAGGACCAAGCAAAGCAACAGGACAGATGATGTTATTATATGTTTCTGAAACTTTATTTGCATTATTTAGGAGCTCCAGCTATGGTGTGGTAAAAAAAAAAAAATATAAAAAAAAAATATATAATATTCCTCATGTTTTAATTATTGTTACTTAAGAGCTTGGGCTGAGGGAATCTTTTTCTCTTTTCAATTAGCAGTAATTACAAAAAAACTCTGTGTTCTCAGAGCTCTGACTTCACCTTGGCTTGGTTTGACTTCCTCTATCACCCAACCAGTGCTTTTGTACCACTCCCTGTGCTTGACATGTGCTTAAGCTTAGTTTGTCAACTGGGTCAGTTATGTCAAAATATTTTCCAATTGAGGTTTCCTCTGCTTCTCCCTTCAGCTCTCAGCTCAAACTGATTAATGGGGCTTGGAAAGGAGACTGCTTTGCTTTGTGCAGAGCTGTCACTGGGTTTTGGGGAGCTGGTTTAGCCTTTTGAGGGGGATTTTGGTGGTTATTATTTACAGTAACTTGTTAATCAGTGGATTATTTAATCCTTTTTAAAAGGGATAACAATTTGAGACACTTCAATGGACTCCCTTAAGCTGTTTTACTCAACTGAAAATAAGGCATTTATCCATCAGTCTCCCCAAAAATGAATGTGCAGACAGAAAACAATTCAAAGATAATCCCATGTCCCTGTCTCCTGGACCCTTTTCAATTATTTTACAAGATTAATTTTTATTAGCACTGAGCTTGTCTCTCTCCTGAAGTTACCAAGGGTCTGGCAGCCAGCAGGTAAAAGCAGCAAATGTGAATGGGGTGTTGCTGGAGGGTTGAGCAGCCAAATGTGTTTTGCAGCCTGGCTGGCTAATTTTGTGTCATCTTGCTGTGTGACTTTTGATCCCACGTGGATATTGGCCTGGTGGTGCTGAGCCTGGTCCTGGACAGAGTGGTAGATGGCAGCTGTTTAGCCTGTAGCTGAAAGTGGTGGTGAATAGGAACAGGTGCTGAAAGTCTGTGATGATTTGTGAGGGGATTTCTCTGTGAACAGGGCAGATGAGCAGGATGGGTTGATTTTAGATCTGCTTCAGCTCTGTCATGATAGAATTTCACCTCTGACTTCACACTGCTGTGCCCATGCTGGTGCCCTTCTTGAACAGGCAAAACCTGGGTAAACTGGAGTGGCAGCTACACCCCAGTGCTGAAGAGGGCCCTCTCTGAAGCCACTGGTGCATGCAGTGAATTTAATTCAATGTTTCCAGTCAGTTCACACTACAAACAGTGGCTTCTGTATTGTGTAAAGAAGCTTCAAAAGATCAGCATTAAGGTTTCCTAGTCAGGACAAATAGCAAACAAGAGAATTCTGGGGCAGGCCAGTGAAGAAAAAGGGATATTCTATTTGCCTTCACAGTTTGATTACTCTGCTTTTAGCAGCTTCCTTGTGAGGGTCCAGGATGGCTTTATTTTTTTGCCATTAGCTACTTTGGAGTCCACAAACACCTGTTGAAGTTTTTAACAACAGCAGACAGGTGTCAACAAGTTTTGAAGCCCCTCTGGAATGCAGGGCAGAGTGGCCTTCCAAATCAGTTCATGTTGTGACAGTAGATCATCTCACCTCTACTGTCAGGGAACTGGAAAGAATTCAGAGAGAGAAGCCAAAACACTGGTTTTAACTCCATAAAAGATGGTGTTGGTAGGGGTGGGATCAAGTTCTCTCCTCTGAGCTGTCTCCCTGCTCCTGATGAGGAGTGAGCCCATTAGGAATGAAGTGCAGGGCATCTGTCTGTCCACATCAGTTGGTGTGAATGGCTAATCTTGGTGCAGATATCTGAGTGTGGGCAATAAACATTGCCCTTGGTACACACTGTGAACAGCTGAAAACTGATTTTGAAACCCCTTCTTTTGTGTGTGTGTGTGTTTGCTTTTGTTCTCTTTGAGATTCACAGTGCAGAGCTCAGCTTCTAGATAATTCATTTGAAATGAAGTCTTGATGATGGCTGAGATTTTAATGTCTGATCATTTCTGCTTTGAACATGGCAAAGAAGACAATTGTGCACGATCTGTTGAATGTGATAGAAATTCTTCTTGCATTGTAAAATCACTTTGAGCACTTCTGCCACATACCCATGTGTACACAGGCTTATCTCATGTTGCAGCCTGTATACAGGGGGGTTAGCTTTTGTGCAGTTAATCTTTCAAGAGTTTGTTCTGATCATATTTTAAATGCAAGGAATTTTGGTTTTCTTCCTTCTTTATTTAAAAAAAAATAAATCAACACCCAATCCAGGTGATAAACAAGAGGAAGGTTCCATGGTACAATGGGATGTGTCTTGTAAATGAGGATGGGATAATCTCTAACCAGAACATACCTGGAAGCTGCCTCCACTTAGAGGGTGAACAAATAAAGCTCAGCAGTGCACAGGGGTGTCCTGAACTAGATTTGAGACTGTTATTCTGGGTTGTAGCTCACAAATGATGTCCTCATGTGTGTGGTGAAGCCACAAGTACTTCTGCCAGAGTCCTGCTTCAGAGCCTTTGCTGGTTTTGGAGTCACTGTGCAAACAAGCAGAAAGACCAGGTTTTGTTTGTTCACATCCCTCTGTGTGCAAGGTGGCTCGTGGCAGAAGAGGACAGAGCCTGGACAGTGTGGCAACAGCTACAGAGCTTTTACAGGAAGGAAACACTGATGGAAAAATCCTTCAAGACTATTGAGTTCAACCCTTGGCCACTAAACCATGTCACATCATTTCAACATCTCCAGGGATGGTGACTCCACCCCTTCCCTGGTAGCCTGGACAGCAGCTTCAATGCTTGAGAACCCTTTCAGTGAAGAATTTTTTCCTAATGTCCAATTAAAACCTCTGCTGGTGCAGATTGGGGCCAACCTGAAGCCGTTGGTTGATGTGTGCCCAGCAATGTCTGCTTGCAGCCCAGAAGGTTAGTGGGAGGTGGTCCTGCTCAGGGCAGGGAGGGTGGAACTGGGTGATCTTTAACAATCCAACCTAAACCATTCTATGAATCTTTATGCTCACCTCTGGGCCAAAAATGAAGTTTCAGCAAATGGTGACTTGATGACTCATGTAATTCGGGCTCATGTAATTTGATTTTTAAAGCATTAGAAAAACATTAAAAAATAATTTTAAAAACCCTCAGTATTTCTTGAGTGGCCTTCCAACTTCAACCTTCCCAAAGAGAGGTGAGCTTTGTGAAAATCAGAAACATGTCAGCTGTCAGCAGGTGACTTTGTGGTGGCCTTGTGGCTGCTTGTCATGCAGATTGATCTTTCTAAAGAGCTGCCATCAATGTCAGCTGAAGGACAGCCCCTTTGTAGACAGGGTAAGGCAGAAATTCAGCTCAGGTGGGACCAGAGCAAACCCAGTTCAGTTTCTGCAACCAACTTCTTTGAGTATATCTAGATTTTCTGTTGTGGTTTTAAGTGTTTGCATGAGCTGAAATGCACTCTAGTTCTCCTCCTTTGTGCGTGCTTTCTCTTACTTTGGAGTCTTTAATGCCATGTGCAAGAAGACTTGTGGCTTGCTTGCTGTAAAACCCTTGTTCTCCACAGCAGCTTTGGTATCACCCATGAGTGGTGAACAAGGAGCTCTTCAAATCCATTTTCAGGAAAATTCTCCATGGAGAGGTACAGGTCATTAATATATAGTGGTCTTTCAGCTGGAGTTGTTCCTTTAATGAAGTAAAAAAATGGAGAAAAACTTCATCTCAAAGCTTACAGCAAAACCAGGCATTCAAAATAATTCTCTTTGGAAACATTTTAAACAGTATTTATTGCTTTGATGTTACCTTGATCATATTTTCATGCTTAATTAAAAAATAAAACTCCAAGCAGCTGAAATGAGATTGTACCTTGAAAGCTCAGAGAGGGCAGTTTTGGTTTTAAGTCCTTTTTTGCTCAGACAGAAGAAAGGAAAATGCCAGTCTATTTGATGTTGTGGCATCTAGAGGAGCACACATGTGATGCTGATGGCTGTGATGTTGGTTTCCATGAGAATTCTGATGTGAATGAAGATTATTTGTGAGAATCAGGGCATGAAAGAGAAGGTCCATGGGCTGCAAGAACGAGTTGGTAACAGGAGGCTGTAATTGTGGGTAGAATCTGCAGAGGTTCTCTTCCCTCTTCTTCATGTGTGTGTCTGACTAGTTCTGTTTCCACCCAGCTATCCAGCAAACTTGGAATGTGAAGAAGTTGAAAGCCTGCAGGTGACACTTCTGCTGCTCAGCAGTTGGTTTTAGGGTAATTGATCATTTAGTCATTGGCATTTCCCATGTGCAGGGCTCACAAGGCTCTTCTTCCAGCCCTCCCACCATTGCTCAGAGAGGGGTTTGAACAGAAGCTCTGTCACTGTCCAACTGTGTGTCTGCCACACGTTTTTAACCTGGAGCTGCCTTATGAGGACACTTGTTCCCTGGAAAATAGATTGAAGCCCCTGTCTCCATTCAGGACAGCAGACAATCACAACTGGGTATTGGCTGCAGCCTATTGATGCAAACCAGGATGAAGTCCCTGACCATGAGAACCTTAGTCCCATTAGGATAGGCTGCTCAAATAATTCTTCCTCCAGGATACAGCAGAACACAACATACTCAGAGAATTCTCCATTGTTTGACTCTTTGTAATTGCAAGTGCTTGTTTGAGACTTGAACGTTGACCCTGTGGTCTCCTCATGGACGTGAGGATAAGCAGGCACCACAGCAGCTGGCACTGCTAACTCTGCTTGGCAGAGAGGAGGAGGAGGAATGTGAATGAGCTAAGACACTGAACAGCCTTCTGGCTGGGGATGGAGTGCCTCGTGGATGGGTTTCAGGTGTGCTGCTGTGGCAGCTGCTGCTTTCAGGACCTGCAGACTGTCAAGCTCAGAGAAGTGCTGTTCAAGTCACTGGTTTGGTGCTTGGCTGGACAGGATGAACAGTGAGAGTGCAAGTGAAATGCTTTTCTAGAAGTCATTTCTTCTGGCTGATTTGCAGCCCTCTTGTTGCTGTTGTTGAGCCAACAACTTTGTAGAAACGAAAGCATTTTTTTTGGCTGTTAATTCCATTGATCAGAGTGTTTTCCTAGTACTTTATTGAGAGAGGGCTAACCTACATCCATAGTTACACACATGCATAGTGCTATGGAGGAAGACTTGGTGTAGGTAGGAGGTAAGTCTAAAAATGCCCAAGTTAGGCTGGCAAGTGACAAATTATCACAAGGCCTTGAGGCAGAGCACCAGTAATGTAGCACTGGCAGATCAGCTCAGTTGTTTTGCATGTAAATGTCATGTGCTTTTAAAACATTTTTTTTAATCTCCTTTTGCAGGGACCTGAGCTGATGAATAAATATGTTGGGGAGTCTGAACGAGCAGTGAGAGAGGTGAGAAAGGACAAGTTACACATAATGTTATATATTAAGTTTTCTTGGTATTTAAATTCTTCTCTGCTCATAAGGTTACCTTTAAACTTTCACAAAACTCCTAGTTGAAGTTTTAAAAAGAAAAGATGAGGAAAAAAAAAAAAAGCAGGATGTTTTATGCAGTTGAACTTCCCCCTGCATTGGCCTAGTGATGTGTGTTGAATTTGGGATCCATTAGCAGCTTGAACTATAGGCCTGCATTGGGTGGTATTGTGAATAAATTCTAAAAGGTCTGGGTTTGGGTGGTGGTTTGGGTTTTTTTTTAAGGAAAAGATGTCAGTCTGATGTCTGTTCTGTGATGCTCTGTAGCTTTTGAGGTGTGCAGGGGGTGGTAGCATTCTGCTAGAATTTTCCATCCCTCAAAACTGTTTCACTGTTGTTTTTTTCTAGATCTTTAGGAAGGCCAGAGCAGTGTCTCCTTCAGTTCTTTTCTTTGATGAAATAGATGCCTTGGCAGTTGAAAGGGGAAAGTAAGTAATCCTGGTGCAAAAATCACAGCCATTATTTTCTGATAAATTACTCCTGTGTTGTGCAATCCCAAGTTTATTACCTTTCTAGAGTTATTGTGTTAAATACATACATTCCACATGCAGCAGGATAGCATTTGTGACTTGTACTCAAGCTTATTTAACTTGGCATACACAGGTAAGCTGGTGGAGTTCCTCCTTTCTCATCTCATTAGTAGGAATGACTCTCCTGGTTCTCATACCCTTTGGCTCTTTTCTGTGGTTTTAGCTTGCATTTATTTCCAGTAACTAGCTCCTTTCTTTTCCCAGGGTTGTTGCACTTGCCTAATATAGTGTCTCCATCAAGCAAACAATACATTCATATGCTGTATAGCACAGATTTCCAAGGAGACTACTCATATGCCTAAATTTGCACTTGTATTTCTCCAGACTGGGAAAAACTTCATGAAAAGATTTGGGAACATTTAGGTTCTTTCATGTGTGACATGAAGAAGGGATTATTGTGCAAGCAGCTAACGATGGGTTTTTTTAATATCCTGTATTGTGATGATTCTGAGAGGTGTTTGGCTCTTGTCTGAAGGAGGATTACAGCAGGTTTTAGTTGCTACTGGAGCAGTTTAGATTTGACAGCTCTCTGCAAGTGGTCTTTCTTGGGGAATACCTTTTATAAAATACTATTGCTTGTTGTGAGCAAGTTTGGGTTCTTTCTGTTTTCTTTGGCACGAGAAGCTGTCAAATGTGTGCACCTAGAAAGTATTTGTCCCATTAAAAGGCACAGCACACCATCATTTTTCTGGAAAAGAAGCTACCTCAGCATCCATACAGATTCCTTTGTATTGCAAAGAACCAGGAAAGAATAAAAGGTGACATTTCAGGGAGACAAAATAACTTGTTTGTGTTACAGGAGGTGGCATCACGTGCAGTGTAGAACTGCCCTGTGAAAGAAACAAAGCTATTTTTTGTTGCAAATGCAAAATCTGGTAGATGTCATCAGCATCCTCACAAGGGATGCAACTGTGAAATGAGTAAACTTCCTGGAAATGCTGCTAGTCACCCCGTGGTACACACTGAAACACCTGCCTTCTTATCACAGGAGAAGAGTTTGGGCTGGAATCAAGCCAATATGACAGGAAGAAAAAGAAATCTCCCCCTGACTGCAGTGCTTAATGAGTTGAGCTTTCAGAAACACCACTTCATCAACAGAAAACCTTTGGGAGGAATAAGCCATGGGAGGTTTTAATCAGCATTTTCACACAGTGCCCTGGAGGTGTCGAGTTTGTTTGTTTGTTTGCTTTATTCTTTCAGGGAGTAAACAACCCAGTGTTAATTTTCCCTTACCTGGAACTGTCTGTGGGGGGTAGTAGGCCTGGCACAGCTTGCTGAAGAATGTGGTGTGACCTGCTGCAGTCGTGTTGTGCTGGAGACATCTGGTTATGGAGCTTGAAAAAGAACAGGGTGGGACACACAAATATTTCATTGTCAAATCCGAACCAGATGGGAGGTAAAGTATGGAGCAGAGTCCTCATAAAATTCATCTGAAATTAAATGGTGTGGGAAACCAGACAAGGCACTTATTAGAAATGGGCTTTTTTTTTTTTGTTTTTTTTTTTTTTTTACAGGCTGACTT
Source organism: Ceyx cyanopectus (assembly GCA_013401355.1). NCBI lineage: Eukaryota > Metazoa > Chordata > Aves > Coraciiformes > Alcedinidae > Ceyx > Ceyx cyanopectus. Next base: position 15,943 of record VYZU01040728.1, on the reverse strand, counting down.
TGCACAGTAGGAATTTGCAAATGCATTAGAGATGCTAACGATTTGTGGCCTCTGGAGATCCATTTCCTGCACTGTTACTAACCAAACTGAAGTTTGCAAGGAAACACCTGTTTATATTGTCTCCCTGTTCCCTCTGTTGGTTGAATTAGCTTTCTCTGCCTTGGCAGTGAAAAACACTCTGGGATACAGCTTTGGAAAAGTTTTACCTCTCAGTTCAATCCTCGTTAGAATTCAGTGCAGAACGTGCTGTGGCCCAAATCTCCTGGGTAGGCAACATCTCCTCATCCTAAGAGGACATGAGGTAAAAGGAGCCTAAACTGTGAAGCTGGGAGAGTAGTTTTATGCTTGGTTCAGGTCTGAAATAATCAACTGTCTGTCCACACCTCCCTCCCAAGTTTGCATGTAAACAACAAATTAAACCGTATTAATCAGAGAATTAATGTGGGCTGGATACCCAACAACCACAAAGAGTGGATATAGATATAAAATAGAGCCCTGCACCTCTGAGGAAAAATAGTTCAGGATAAGGAGCAGTGGCTTGCTGGAGAAGTCTGGAAATTCTTGATGCAAGAAGATGAGAGAGTAACTCTGAATGACCTTGAGTTTCTAGTGTGGTAGTGAAGACAGATAATCTAAACTTTATTCATTCCTGCATTTTGGTTTGTTTCCCTCTGTCTGGTGTATGTTGAGGTTTTAGAAGAATTTTAGAGAATTGAAAATAAAAAAAACCCTAGCATCTGAGTGGACTGAGTGCAAATAAAAAGAGACCTTCTAAAGTGATTCTAAAAAGCATAGGTGATAAACCTGCAGAAGAAAAAGGTAGTTGAAAGTTGGAGGTGTCAAGATGAGTTTTGAGTAGGAAAAATGATTGAGATGGGGAAAATCTTCTGCAAATCAGGGGTTTGGTAGAGAATTCTCCTTCTCTGTGAGTTAGTCATATGGGAGAAGCTCCAGCAACCTACCCCTTGCCATCTCTAAAGCAGAACTGACATTTCATGGAGTCCCATGCAGCAAGGAGCAGTGGTCTCCAGGAGAGGTGACCCATGTGGTGCTTGGAGCCTCTTCCACCACTCTGTGGTGCACCAGGAGAGGTGAACCACATGATGCTTGGAGCCCCTTCCACCACTGTGCTTCTGCTTAGCATTGCCTCCCACCAGCAGGTTACAACTTCTTTTTTTCCCCTCCTTTCTCCTTACTTTTGAAAGTTTTTTTTTGTAGGAGACCCACGGGACTGGCCCAGGCAGAGCAGCACCTGAGGAGGAAGGTTTGCCTCTCAGGAATCCCTTACCTGGACAAAGCTTGAGAGGCTGCACAGATTGCACAGCTGCAGAGACCTATGGGTATTTGTTATCCCTTGGTATCCTGACCATGTAAAACCTAAATCTTTTGGCCATTAGAGGTTGCCAAGAGGGAAATGGCTTGGTAATTACACTTGAAAGTGATGAATGAACGTGGCTCTGTGTAAATGCAGCATAGACAGTCTGTTTGCTGAACTTCAGAAGTCTCTGTGCTTTGGAAATGGGACATTGTTTATTTAAGTAGGATTTTTAGGATTTTTAAGCCAGAGACATATTTTTTCCTTTTCTTGGTTTTTTGGGTTTTTTTTTTTCAGAAGCAAACCATTTCCCCCTTTAATTGCAAATCTTTGTAATGGAAGATGGGAAATGATGTAGACTGATGTGAAAGACAGAGATAAATTCCATTTATACAAGGGGCAGGGGAGAAAGGCAAGGGACAAAATCAGTCACTTGCATTTGACAAGTTGGTAGATGAATAATGCTCACTTCTGGTGAGGTAAGGGTGGAAGTGACAGTGAAAGGGCTTTGGTACCAGTCCCCTGCAACTACAAGATGCTTTTCCAGGGAGGTATGTTATCCTGTATGCTTGTGGGGGAAGGATAGGTACATACCTAAGCCACAATTTAAGATGCTTGATACCTCTGAAGGATGTACTGTTTTCACTTTAGATGCCAAAACACTCGCAGGCTTCACTTTCGAGGCCCTCAGGTTTCTAAATGGAGCTGGGAAAAACAGCAGCTTCTCTTCTGCACTGTGCCACCTCTGCATTTAACAGGGACTGTGATCAATTTGTTCTTAAATCAAACTGTTCTCCTGGGATATTTTAGCCCCTATGTGTACTGTGCACTTTAGCTCCCATCACAGTGTACTCTGAACATACTGTGACATTTCTGTGAGGGACCCCATTCTAGCAGCTGGCTCAGCTAGGCAGGGAGCTTTGTGTTTCTGGCTTATGCTGGTCCTGGTTGCCCCTAAATTGGGGAATATCAGCTGATTCCCAGTAATATCTGAGCTGTGTTTGGATATGATGGAGGATTGAGGCATTCAAAACCTTTGTGACTGCTGGCTGAGTTCTTTGAAGTGTTTGGAATTTGGTATCCAAATAGAAATACTGTCTGGGAAAAAAAAGCTGTATGTCCAGTGCCAGCTTCTATTTTGGGCCTAGCAAGGAGTGGTGAAAAAGTCAAGTTTGGAAACCATTTAATTGTGAAGTAAACCTTGTAGTTGGCTTTGGATTAGCAGATTGAACAAATAGCATTGCCCATAGGTTGTGTGTATACACGATAAATATCTGCAATCCCTTTCATTTTAAAACAAACTTGTTAACATGCCTTGTCTAGCAAGAATCCTTGTGTTTTAAATCTATGTGTTTTGCTTTCTGTTGGAAAAAAACCCACCAGGATCTAAGTGATCCTGCTCTATCTAGGTGATCCTGGTCTATCAAGGTGATCCTGCTCTGGCAGGGGGGTTGGACTAGATGATCTTTTGAGGTCTTTTCCAACCCTGAACATTCTGTGATGCTGTGAAACCAGTAAGTTGTTAATTTGCCTGCCAGTAGAGACTTTCATTGGTATCAGTGGAAGCAGGATTGGATCTGTAGAACCTTTTCTTGAAGTCATTGAAGTGTGTTGGTAAATGCACAGGGTTTAGAGGGACTAATGAAGTCCGTTAATCACAGAATGATAAAATCATAGAATTGTTTTGGTTGGAAGAGACCTTTCAGATCATCAAGCCCAGCCTGTTCTGCAGTGGTTGGGGAGCACTGCAGCAAAGTTGACCCACAGCAAGATGCTTCAGCCAAAGACATGAGCCTGAGCCTCTGTCTGGTTTCCTGCCAGAGGCCCAATTGAAACAGATACCAGGATTAGAGGGATCAGAAGTGGGTACATGTGGTGACTACTTCCATTCCTTGGCTATAGAAAAGAGTCAGCTTACTCACACTGAAAGGGCCCAAGCAGGCTACAGCTCCTTGCAGGCTTAGGAATATAACAATTGGAGGTCTTTATTCTATTTTTTAATTTAGATTTTAAATGAAATACAAGTGAAACGTAATTAAAACTTATAAATGAAACTTATTCCAGTTGAAAGTAAACCTCTTAAATATTGTTATAATGAAATCCAGTCTAGTTAGTTACTCCTAAGTCTGTAAAACTTCCAACTTAAACTGTTCTTGCCTGCCTGGTAGACATGATTGATTACAGTTTTCAACTTGATTAACTTCCAGGAATGTGCAGAGGAGAAATGCTGAGGAAAACAGCAAGAAAGGAAACGGGGAAATTTACTGTGCGTCAGGTGTGCGTTTGGGGGTTGGGTTTCTTTCTGTCGTGTTTTGTGGCCTTTGGAAGGCAACATCAGTGCCTACAGAACAGAACTCTTGATGCAGCATCCTTCTTTCTCCAGCTGGGTGGTGTGAGGGCCAGGTGAAAGCAAGGGCTGATGTCTGACTGTCCTGGATGTGTGTCTGGAACCTGTTACGGGCAGATGGAAATGGCCTCTGCTGAAGGACCTGGAGCTGTGCTTGGGGAAAGCCCTCTGGAAGAAAGCCTGCTGATTCCAAACCCACCTCAAAATGGCTTCTTCCCTCCTTTCCTTTCATTGCATTTTATTTTTCTGGGCCTACTTTAACTAATTTCTGGAAGCTGCAGTAATAAGAAATGGGGCAAATGGCTGAGGCTGGTTGCCTGACCACAGGGGAAAATTGGGACACTTCTACAGCAGTCTGGTTGTTTCAAAGCCACCATCTGAGTGCTGATTCCTGCTTTCAGAAAGCTCATCTCGTCATTTTAGGAAACTTGTTTACAATTTGAAGGCCACTCAACAAATACTTTTGTTTTTCTGTGCTTTTCTAATGCCTTAAAACCCAAATGCCACAAACTGCACTTAATTGGTGACTTGGCAGTTGGCAAAGCACTGTTTTGGCCCAGAGGTGACCATAAAGCTGATGGTTCTACCCAGTCTCTGAATTTCCTCTGGAGATTTCCCTCCTGTAGCACTTGAATTTTGCTCTTGAGGAAGCAGGAAAGATGTGAAACAGTATTGTGGGTAATACCTGATCCAGTATACCCATATACAACAGCATCTCTTTGCAGGGTGCTGATGGAGGGAAGGCTTTGGGATTGTCTTCTTTCAGAGCTTTTGTGATGATACCAGCAGGAGAATTCCCTGATCTGGAGGACGTTTCTTATCTTAGCACTGAAGAGATGTATTAATTTATTTAATGATTAGCTAACATATTTATCTGATAACATACAAGATTTGCATGCTGTGTATCCCTCCTAGACTTTCTAACAACATCCAAGCCTGTAGTATCTGTGGCAGCCCAAATCAATAATATACATTGAAGTTGTGCCATAAATCTGCCAGAAGTTAATTTGTCCCAGTGTTTTAGTACTGCTCACTTAGGCCATGGTCTGCTTGCCATGCCTTTTTGGTTTCTGAAATAGCTCTTTTGTTGTGAGGGCAGGCACCTGGAGGAATCAGTTGGTAATCGTGGGTGACAGATTTGCAGCTCAGAACAGGAGTCGTGCTTGTAAGAGGAAATAAGAATGTGATGTAAAAGGTGGTGTGATTGTGGGGAGAGAGGGAAAACTGCAACAGGGGAAAAAAAACAGTGATGTTGTGCTGCTTATGTAAACATACATGTCCCTGGAAGCCTGTTGTATTTAGTAACGTTTGGGTTTTGAAGCCCCAGCAGCATTTAAGGAAAATAGAATTCACAGCTAACATAAGGACCTGCTCTGCTATCTTTAGATATAAATATATTCTGACTGAATTAATAATTCAGCAGGCTACATCTGTGTGGAAGTGCCTGCTCTTTCTAACTGGCCCAGCAGTGTCCATTCTGCTGGACAAACTCCCCCACTGATAGAATTTATTGAGTGAAATTCAGGATCTGGGAAGATGCTGCAATTATTATTTTTCTGGTAATGCTATTGGAGTAGATTATTTCACTTTTTTTTTTTTTTTTCCCCCTTCCTTCTAATGCTGTGGAAAACCTTGAAGTGCCAAAGCTATATTTCACCAGGGCTTGTGAGGGAAGGAAATAAAACAGTGTGACAGTTAATTACGATCGTGGCAGTTGGACTGAAAAGACAGACTTGGCAGGTGCTCCTTGCTGACAGGTTACCCCTGCAAAGCCCTGACAGAAATGTCAGAGTCAATAAAAACCCTTCAGGCTGCCAGCGAGGCGACTCTGGTGTGGGAGGGGGCTGGGCTGGTTCAGGAACCTTTTCCCCTCAGCAGTTTGTGGAGAAGCAGAAAGTCCTGCCAGAAAGGGCTAGTTCAACCTGCTTCAAGTTTTTTGATACCGACTGTTTTGTCATCTCAATGAGTTTTACATTTGTTTTGATATGATTTCCAGAGTAAAGGAATTATTTGAGATGATGTCGGGGCCATAAGTGTTTTTTTAAACCCAAAAGTTATGATTTTCTTTTGTTAGGAGGGGAAAAGAAAATTAATGAAGACAGATTTTATCTGTATGTAAATCTTGCCTGATAGGACATTTTGGAAAAGAAGGGTACTCCCTTCTCACAAAACCTGCATTATAGATTTCAGCTGTGTGGAGATTAATCCCTCTGCAGTCATTTATCCTGGATCTTTCTCCTGAGGTCTGCCTCTTTGACCCCCAAGGATGTGCCTGAGGTAGGGTCATCTGTGCAGAAATGGGGCTTTCCAGGAGAGGGGCCCTTCCAGACTCCCTTCTGGTTTTGTAGCTTCACAGTTGCTGTGAATTTAAGAGCCCTCAAAATGTTACTGTGTGAATATTTCCTGCATTTCCATGTCTACAGTTTAGCAGCATAATTAAATGGAGGTGCTGATTCTGAAATATTCTGAAGTATTTAGACAGGCTTCAGGGATAGAGGGTCTCTGGCTCTCCTTTACAGGATTGAAATGGTGATTGAGATTTAAATATGTTTTCCAGTGAAAATGACATCTGGTGTTCTGAAAAACACATTCACTCCATTGGCTTTGGAAGTGTTGTAGGTTGTCAGATGCTGCAAGTGGAGGTTTGTAGTAGCTGCTGGTGGTGATGCTTAACTGAATTTCACCATGAAGTGAAATGGTGATGACCACGTTCCCAGGCTGGTTTCAGTTTCCAAATGTTACAAAATGGGTTGGAGAAATGGGATGGAAGGAGGAAAATGAAGTAAAAAGTAGTTGTTAGATGCTGTCACAAAATATGGCTATAGCAGGAAGGGTAACAGATTTAAACCTGGTGATTTCATACATCTGGTTATGTCTGGTGTCTGGAAACAAAATCTCCTTGGCTTGAAGAACTATATAAGCTAGGAACCAGTAGGCACTCCTGGATGCAGTGGCAGAATCGGGCTGTAGTTGCTCTGAAGAAGTATGAGAGTGGCTTAGGATATTCAAGGGGGAATGTCAGTGCCCATGAGATCTGAAACCAACTGGTTAGAACAGTCACAGAAAAGCTATGGAGAGCCCTCAGCTGTTCTATTGAACCTGGAGCTCACGCTGCTCCACCAGACAAGGCTGGAATGAATTTTGTGAGGCTGTGGCACACTGTAGAGTGTGTGTCTCACTCAGTCAAAACATGTACTGGAGGTGCCTTTAGCTGAAATAAAATACTAAGAAACAGGTTTTGTTCTTCATGTTCACCTCCAGTAGTCTCTTTTAATCCATAGGTAGCCTTGCCTGCCAGGATTTTGCCATTCAGGAAGCTTCTCTGCAGGCCGAGTGATGTGTGTGCATAGGAGCACCCGTGTGCTTGCTGGTACATGGGCAGGATTAGCTGAGATCTGGCTCTAACCTCTCTAATAAACTAGTGAGCAAAGCCATTTTTTTGCCTTTAAAACTCCTTCATTGAGGATTTTTCAAGCAAGAGGGCTTGGCAAAAAGATTAAAATAACACATAGCTTCCAGGCTGATGTATTGCGTTAGGGCAGCACAAGAGATTCCTTGAAATTCTCCAGCCCTTTCGGAGCAGCCAGGCTGCTCTTGGCTCACACCTGGTTTATTTTCACCTTCCAGGTATTTCTGTGTCGGGCAGAGCTCTCCCCCAGGCACCCCCCCCACACACGGGTTACGCCAGGGCCTGGATTCGCAGGCCGCTCGCTGACAGGACATGACTTTGTCCCGGGATGTGCCTTTGGGGGATGATTTCCATGATGATGGCATCGGGGTGGGGAGGTTGGATAGTGGTGGGTGGGGGGCTGGAGGTTGGATTTGGCACTGCCTCCGTGGGACCGGGGGGTTCACCGGGGTTTGTTTCTCTGGCTGCCGCTTGCGTCAAAAGGCCGGGCGGCCTTGGTGGACGCCGGCCTGTGTTTGTCTGAAACTCTGGCTGGGAAATGATGGGAAAGGGGAAAAACTCACAGTTGGATGTCAGCCTTTGGCTTAACAGCTCGGGCAGAGCTCGGGCTCCTGGGGGCACGGAGCAGCTCTGCTGCAGATCTCTCCCTCTGAGCCTCTGCCCGTCGGGGGGTTTACGGGGTGTCCCGTTCGGCCAAAAGCTCATTTGCTCATTAGCTCTGTGCTAAAAATGGTGCACTGTGTGACAGCTTAGAGAGCTGTGTAAATAAAAGGACCAAAATTAGAAATTCCTCGTGTCATAGGTCCCAGGCACCTCTTTCTTTGATGTTATTTTTATTCTTGATATTTTTTTGTATGTGTGATTGTGATTTTTTTTTTTTTTTAACTATTATTTTTTAACAGCCAATAATAAAGCCCCTGATAGTGCACTGGTGTCCTTTCTTTATTTGAGTGGCATTATGCCATCAGTGATTGCTTAAGTGCAATTTTCTCATTATGCCCTGGTTGCATGGAATTCTTCACAACGTACATTCCCCTCTAACACTGGGGGTTTGCTTTAGAATAAACACTCCTTGAACTTTTTTTTTTTCCCCAGCCTGAAGCTTGTAAGAGAAATGTTTATACTGGGGAAAGATGCAATATCCGTTCTCGCCACCTCTCTTCAAAAACAAATATTTCTTCTTTATTTCTTTAAAAAAATTTAGCATCTCCCTCAAAGTCTTTTAGCTTCAGATAATCTCATATAACACTAACATTTTGGTCCCAGTCTGACAATGATTTTTTTTTTTCCCCTTGCTTCGCTTTTTCTTCTGTGCAATCCATTGGGTATAAAGTCAAGTAAATGTGAAACTTATGCAAGATGGGAGGCCTGAATCCCTACTGAGACCAGCTTATGTTACAAAGGTGATTTTAATTTCCTCAAAGCTCTGTGTTCTTCGAAAAACATTTACTATCCTGGTCCAACACCTGAAGTGTTTTATCATGTTCAGCCCTCTATAAGTCAACGGGACCATGACCTGTGGGTCTGTTGGAAAGGCTCTAAAATCACTTGGGGATTTCTAACGTGTCTGCAGCAACCCAAAAACCTGACGACTCGCTAAACCAAGTCCCTTCTCTAATATTTCTTAGCAACCTAAATATTCTCTCAGCCAACATTTATTATAGCTCCTCAAAGATGTTTTCCAGACTAGGCCTGATAAGTTAACAGTTCTGCACTGGAAAATTGGAGAACCAGTTGGAGAACTGATTTGGGGGAGCTGTGTGCAGCAGGGATGGGCTCTGGGCCAGTCAGGCAGTGCTGCAGTCGTGGCTGTGCTGGTGGTGGATGGCAGCATAATGACTACATGTGGAGTCTCTCTCTCCATGTTGGAGATCCTTGGAGTTCCTATGGTTGAAAATCTCATAGTTTTGGAACCTGGTATTTAGCAGGATATTTGCATTGTGTGTCTGCATGGGGGGGTGCCTGTATATAAATATTTAAGAGTACTTTTGGAAAAGGATTTGTGAAGAAGCTCAAGTGTTCTTATTGCTGTGTAGATCTGCAAAGAAAATAGAAAAATATATGTGGTAGGAAGAAACCCAGCCTCATTTTAAGTATCAGGCTTCTTTATACTTCTTAGCATGAAGTTGGAGGGCTCTGGAAGAACTGGATTGTTTTAAATTGTATTGAAAAAGACCTTTCAAAGGGTACAAAACTGAAGCCCTGCTGTGTGTAGTGGAAGGGGGAACAACCCTGACAGAGCAGCCCTGTTGGTGAAGGAAGATGTAGGTGTTTGTGCCATCTCTGAGTGAGGGTTGTGTCAAAACCAGCCAGGCTTTTGGTGTGTGCCAGGAGTAGGGCTCCTGATTTCTGGCAAAGGAGGAGCAAACCTGCATTTTTGGTGCTGTCTGGCAATCCCCAGCTGCTTTCCCTGGCCTGCTTCACCTTCCCTGCTCCTGCTCAGCAGAGGGAACACTTGAGACAAGCCTCACCCTGAGCCCCCTGTGTTTATTGCTTGGGTAGGNGAATTTATAACTTTTTTTTTGTTACATGTAGTTAAATAATTTTAGCAAACTTTCCATAAACTACAGAGTTACCAGAAGTAATTCCAAACTAAAAATAAAAATGCCATGTCTCTTTAGGCTTTTCACATATTGGTGATTTCAAAACTGGAGTTTTCTGATTTTCAGTCCTGGGTTTTTTTCCTTGGTATCTGGAGAATCATCTGAGTTAAAGAACTGATATGTGTATTGAGAAGCAGTTGGTCAACACTCAATTTATTCCCATTTGATGGGGAGAACATAATAATGTAGAGCAACACTGCAAAATACATAACNCAAAACCAGCCAGGCTTTTGGTGTGTGCCAGGAGTAGGGCTCCTGATTTCTGGCAAAGGAGGAGCAAACCTGCATTTTTGGTGCTGTCTGGCAATCCCCAGCTGCTTTCCCTGGCCTGCTTCACCTTCCCTGCTCCTGCTCAGCAGAGGGAACACTTGAGACAAGCCTCACCCTGAGCCCCCTGTGTTTATTGCTTGGGTAGGGTGTCTGCCAGCAAGGGATCTACAGTTACCTGTGTCTGGGCCCAGGAACTCCTAGGTCTAGTATGTTTCAAATTACATTGTGTGCAGTCACCTTTTTTTTTTAATGATGTTTCAGAAATAAAGCCTCTTTATACCTCATAATTACAAGGATGTTCTAAAGAACACCACTGTTCATGAGATGTATTATGTACCAGAACATATGCTTGGTCNCTGATATGTGTATTGAGAAGCAGTTGGTCAACACTCAATTTATTCCCATTTGATGGGGAGAACATAATAATGTAGAGCAACACTGCAAAATACATAACTAATTTTTTTTATACTGTATAATGTAAGAACTCACTTGGATGGTGCTAAAAATGAAAGTTTGACTGATAAATAAGCTGCTTGAATTCATTTATCTGAAAAATATTTATTCCAGACATCCACATTATGTTGAATTCTTCACAACCTACATAGCAGAGTACAAAAAGCTCAGTTGCTTTACTGTATATCAAGAAATCCTTTGAAGGACTCATTCTCTGGTTTGCTTTTACTCCCTTGATGTGACTGATACTGTTTCAGGGAGTGAAGGTGAAAATACAAATCAGAATTAAGATGAAAAGGTGTCTCCCTGTAAATTGAAAAGAACAGTGCATTCTTTCCCTTCTCCAGTTTTCTAGGAGGTGAAAGCTAATGCTGTATGTTTAATTTTTTTCTTTCTTTCTTCTTCTAACCCAGCTCTTCAGGTGCTGGGAATGTAGCAGACCGTGTCTTGGCTCAGCTGTTAACAGAAATGGATGGGATAGAACAGCTGAAGGACGTGACAATCTTGGCAGCTACAAACAGGCCAGACATGATTGACAAGGTAGGAATAGATGGGCTGTCCTCTGCCCTGCTCTCTTGGTCAGATTTTGGTGTGATTCCACATCCTTTTATTCTGCAAACTGTTGTCTAATGGATTTAATGGTGAAGAGTAGAAGAAAATGAAGCTGAAGCTAGGGAAAGGATTATGTCCCTGGCTTGCTTTTTTCAGGATAACCTTAAGTATCTGTTTCCTAGAAGTAATTTTCCTTAAATGAAGCTCATTGAACTTGTGCAACCACGTTTCTGTCAAGCTGCTTCTGTGGTTTTTTGCTTCTGTTGTGTTTGTTTATGCAGGGGTTTGCTGGAGTTTGTTGCTTTCATTAGTTACTTCCTTTCAAAAGATTAAATCCCTCCCCGGTGCCATTAGCCTGCTGCCAGCACTACAGTTTCCAACTGCACACAGTGCAGTTTCTCCTTAAATCCCTCAGCAGCTCTGCTGGAGCTACAGGAACATTTCAAGTTGGTAAAACTGGGAGGGCTGTAACACTTAACTGCAGAAAACCTCCAAACACAACCCCAACCCAGCAGCCCTCTAGAAAATCCCTCTGAAAGCCACCTACCACGGCTGTGTCTTCTCAGTGCTAAGTGCAGTAGACAGACCAGTCTGAGCTGATTTCCTTTAAGATCTGTTTTGTAGTGTCAGTAAGGTTCTTTATTCCACAACTTTTCACCTTCACAACATTCATGAATTTGATGACAAGTTAATGACATTTATTTTTCCTGATCTTTTTTAGGGTTTCTGAAGTCTTTTTAGTGTTAACAAATTTTCCCATTTTCAGCTGTTTCTGGAGTAGCCTTTTCTGTTTGTCTTGGAGCATTCAGGCTTAAAATATATATGAAGCACAGACTTTTAAAGTGAGGTTCATATACACATGTGAGTCTTGCAAAAAAAACCCCTTGTATTTTGGCTCCAGAACAACCTCTTCCCTTTTGAACTGAAGGAGGCCACACAGCTCCTGGTGTCCTGACAGCTCCCTTACTTAGACACTATGTGAAGTTACTAGATCCATGCCAGCTGTACCTACATCACTGATGCAAATACAAACTGTTAGGCCTGGGAGTGAAGGTTCATTTTAATAGAGTGCTAAAAATTGGTCATCTTATATGCATCTGAAATTTATGGGGGTGTTGAGCTTTTAAGAACAGCACAGTTGTGTTTAGATGGCAGCAGATCTTATGTGTTCTTTGCCTGAGTAGAACTGATAGTTTTGACTCTAAAAGAAAAGTGGCATGAGACACTGTCCCTCACAGTAGCAAGCTATGTGGTTATAGGAGTTTTCTTAGCAAGAAACCATGAATTGCTATTTTAGCTTTTGATTTAAAAGTGATTTTACCAAGATAGAATGAAAAGAAAGAAAAAAAAAGTTCTGGTAGCTTTGTAGAAAGTACTCACAGAACAGCAGAGCAAAATTTCAGCAGTCTGGAGGAATGGGGACTTTAAACTGTGATACAAAGGGACTGGAGAATCATGTTTGAGTTGGTATTGCTCACATCATGTGTCATCCAGACCAGGCAGGCTGTGCCAGCCCAACATCATCTTCTGGGTCTGTGCCATATCTGCAGTGCACGTGTTGCACTTTGGGGTTTGGGGCTTTTTTTTACCCCCTGGAAGAAGACTGACACCAGAAAGCTCTTTGTGTTGTGAATGTCACTTGAGAAATCTTTCAGTGTGGGCTTGTAGATACTTTGAGTGGTGATCCCTTTAAATCAGGTTAATATTTTATATGGAAATATCAGTTCAAGTATGTATTGCAATAAATTAGTGTCATGTTTTCATAGGTGTAGGATGACTTCACAGATTTTTTTTTTATGTATGAATTTTACACATGATATAAAGGCACAAGGCAGCCTGTACTTCCAGGGACTGGGGAGATGTGTGGTGTACTTTTTGTGACTATTTTTAGCTTTTCAAACCAAGAAATGCTTGAGGAATGCATGCTTTATAAGCATTACATGCTTCCAAAATTGGTAATAACCCAGTCAGCATCTTCATTTGTGCAGCTGCTTCTTAACTGACAAATATGTGATGATTAATCCTTTGTAACTTGTAAACAGCACGTGGGAATAGCAAATCTAAGGGTATTCCCCTGAGCCTAGTGTCAGCCCTGCAAACACAACAGTAGGTTGCTTTTGGGTAGTGAAGAGATTTTTGAGTCAGCCTTTATAATGTGACATTTAATGGTAAACTTGTTTTGACTTGTCTGTTAATAAGGTAATTTCTCAGAGGTGTCATGGTTGTATTGAAACATTATTCCAACCTGAAGTTGTGTTCCATCTTTGTAGCACTTCACTGCTTTGCATCCCAGTTCGTGTGATTACTTTGGGATACTTTCGTGAGAAAAGAAAACCAGTGCACCCTGTTTTCAGCCATGGCTGATACAGAAAATTATTTCTCTGGGAAGGGAATTATTCTGAAACAAGATGTTCTGAACAAGCTTTGAAAGTGACACAGAAACAAACCACTCTGAGTCAATAATGAGAGTAAAGGATTCCCTTTTTTTTTTTTTCCCTTCTTTCTATGAGTAGAATTGATGGGTAATAATTGGCAAAAAAATGCTTTTTGGTTGTTTACCCACTCAGGAGTGATTTATTTTTTTTTTTCATAATTAAATTATTTTGTAGTGACTTTATGGAGCTGCTTATGATTCAAAGCTTGTCTGGATTTTCCCATGTATCAATTGGCCTAACAACAGAGATCACTCATCCCCACAAAGCTTACATCAACTATTTTGAATGCTGTGTATAATTTGCTTAGCTTGAAATTAAATATTCTATTCAGACATTTATGTGGACAAGTTTTAAGGTGTAGTCTGACAGATTTCCATGGGAGAAAACTTAGACCAACTCACTGGGATTTTGTATGTCCTTTTTTTTCCCCCCTTTTTCAGTGGAACCTGTTTTCCTAGCCTTCTAGTACTGGGCTTAGTTCTTGGGTGAGAAGAGTGAATTGCTGTCGTTACCTGCCCACGCAGATCACTTTTTTCCTCTTCAGCAGAGCTTCAATCTCCATTAGCAAGGGCACAGCAAAGCAAGAGGCTGTGGGATCACCAGGGACCTGGGTGAACGTTTTAGCACAGGAAGCAAGTTGCAGTTGCTGCAGCATCAGATAGTTTTACCTCCTGCTGGGTGGAATTGGAATGTCAAACACATGAGCTGTGAGGTAAAACACGAGGCGCTGAGTGAAGTGCTGGCCTGTGGTGTAGGATGACATCCTGGTGCTCCTGACAGCTTCACTTCTCCTTATCATGGGGTGCAGAAAAGATGTATCCTCAAATATGCCGTTTGCCTAGGAATGACAGGATGTGATGGGACAAATGAAGATGGATGAGATGCTGCCCTGTCAGTGTTGCCCATTGTCTGGAGATGGATGACAGTCTGGCTTTTGTCCGTGTTGCTGGGCTTTGCTGTGGTTTAAACCAGAAATTGTCCTGCTGTGTTGAATGCTGAGGAGCTGCATCTTCACCAGTGCTTCGGAGGGCTTGGCTTCTCCTTTGGAAGCATCTGGTGTGTTGGTATGAGAACACGTGTTGTGTCTGTTGTGCCAGTGATGAGGATTTCTGCTGCCTCCTTTTGCATATTTATTTTAGTTTTTAAAAGCTTCCTCCTCACTCTTTTCCTCTTCCACCTTCTCTTCCTTCACCTGCAAGTTGTGCTGTGCCTTCGAGAAGCTCTGTTGGCTTCAGTGTTTTAACCACTGGGTTTGAAGTCAGGTATTTAAAGTGGATTCTACCAAGCTGTCTGTTCTGCTTACAGGAGCAAAATAAACCAAAACGCAGCCTATAGCAACTGTCAAGCACAAGGAAAGGGAAATAACACTCCCTTCCCCCATGGTTCATTCGGATTTGCAGGAGTCTTGAGGGCAGGGAGGTCAAACAGAGGTTCATCAAGTTGATCTGACCCTCCAAATGTCATTATGGGACAAGCTTAATTTCAAGTGGCTTGTTTTGATGGAAATGGAAAATGCACGACAGAGCCATTTGGCAGAATCAGTAAAGAAATTCTAATTTCTTGCCTGCGGCAAAAGTAAATAATCTTTTCTCTTGAAAAACATCAAAGTTCTGTCTTTCTGAAGACTTATGGAAGAAATTCAAATATTTAGGTTTGCAGTTCTAGGAGTTAAAAGGAAGAGGAAGGAATCTTGCCTGTTCATCCCTTACTGTCTGGCAGCGTGGCCGTGCTGTTCCAGAGCAGGTGACGCATTCAGCAGTGGGATGCAGCAGCACAGGCTGAGCTCCCTGCCACCTCACCTCTTTTCCTAGTTACATCACTGCCTGTTGGTGATTCCCATTTTGCTCAGATACATCCTAGTAAAAGCCCTTCCTGTGTTGCAGCTTCTCCCTGGTAGTGTTTCAGCTTTCCCAGGTACAGTGTGGGGCTGCAGAGGTAGAAGCCACATCATCCATCAGTCGCGTGCCATGTTTCCCTCTGTGACCCCTTCCCACCCCTCCTGCTCAATCAAAGATTGTAACCACTCAAGGTTGGAAGGGGCCCCTGGGGGGGTCTTCTGGTCCACCCACCTGCATGAGCAGGGCCAGCTTCAGCATTAGGTTGCTCAAGGCTGGTCCAGGAGACTAAGTTTCTCCTAGGATGGAGATTTCACAGCCTTTGGGCACCTGCTGTGCTGTTTGATCACCTTCACTGAGAAGATATTTTTCCTGATCCCTGATAGTCCAGCTGGCTGTAACTTGTACCTTCTGTGTACCTCTGAGAGCTGCCTGGCAATGTCTTCTCAACAAAGCATCCCACCAGTCCCTGCTGCTTTAGGTATGTGAACTTGGAGCTGTACGTGGAATTGTGAAGGAGAACTTGGATTATTGCTTTTTTTTTTTTTTTCCTATCCCTACTACTCAGGTGGTGAACCTCTAGTCAGGCTATCCCTGAAAGAAGGTCCCAGCTGTGCTCAACTGCTTTAGGACTCTGGAGGTGGAAACAGGAGTATCTTGCTTTTCATTCTACTCTGCAGTGGGTTTGGCTTAAGGATGAGTAGGGCTGCCCAGGGAGGTTGTG
>VYZU01040724.1:74734-96246 GCA_013401355.1 Ceyx cyanopectus | reverse complement strand
AGCACGTTTTGGAGGTCACTGTCTTGGATTTCTAATCCACATCGCAGTCGTTAGGCGACATGCGTGGGAAGAAAGCGGGTGCGGTTAAAGGAGAGGAGAGGTGGAGCAGGTAAATTCATTTATCTCGGCTCCGATGTCAAGGGCTCCGCGTTGGTTTTTGTTTGGGTTTGTGTTTTGGGGTTTTTTTCGGCGACAATCGTGCCTGACAAGGTCTTGCAGGCAGCACAGAGTACAGCACAGGGTACAGCACTCCTTGCAATCTCTGAGCTCACAGACCACGACCGCACATACCTTCAGCGGTGCAAACGCAACGCTGATTTCTAGTAAGTCTTCAAGAAAAACGAAACAGAACTGAAACAGCCATGTGCTCTGAGACACTTCTCGTCAGTGCTACACTCCGTGGTTGAGCAAATGTGATGGTCAGAGTCCACTCTCAGATGACTGGTTTAGCATAAAACTTAGGAAAAAAAAACCCAAACAAAAAAAACCACAACCCCACCAACAAACAAACAACAACAAAAAAAAAAGGGTTTAAAGCACTGGAATGAGAGCAGGCAGGTTAGATAGACTCCAGCTCCCAATTCTGTCACAGACCTCCTGTGTGACCTTGGGCAAGTGTCCATCCCTCTACAGCTCAGCTCTTCATCTTCAAAAGGAAGACACTGTCCCAATCCCCTTTATTTCCATTAGTGTCTGTGAAGCATGGACGAGCATGTGAGCTCTGACCATGGCTGGGCTCGACTGTGCCTCCCAGGGTAGGACAGGCAGCAGTATGGAAGAAAAACACAGGTATATGTTGCAATGATTTTTCAGGTATATGTTGCAGTGACTTTTCTAAACAATTCTGTCTTTTCATCTCCTATAGCGGCTGAATCCTTCAACTACAAGAAGTTTTTCGAGATGGTAGGATTGAAAAAGAAGAGCCCAGAAGATGTGAAGAAGGTTTTCCATATTCTTGACAAAGATCGAAGCGGCTTCATTGAGGAGGAAGAATTAAAGTAAGTAATGATATGTCCTTTCTCAAATAACCTTGCCTTAAGAGTCTAATTTAATGTTTTGTTTTTACAGGACTCCAAATAGCAGCACACAATTCAATCTCTTGACTAGCGTTTGTGTGCAATAATCAGTTGTTTGCTGATTACACGACCTGAAGTCTGTTGGAGGTAGCTGGTTGTAACTTTTAGGCAGGATCCCTGAAACACGTGGATGATCAATACCTTACAGATAGTTCTTTAGTCAAATGCAGTTCCAGCATAAAACACTGCCCCTGAATGTTACAGAAGGTCAACAACAGAAGATACAACCCTGGATTCCAATTCACGTATCAAATCAGTGGTGCAAATAAATAAAAATGAAACTGTTCTGGGAAAATAAAAAATAAATCCTTCCTTTTTTCTATGCCTCCTCTGTAGGTTTGTACTGAAGGGCTTTACACCAGATGGTAGAGACCTATCAGACAAAGAAACGAAGGCTCTTCTGGCTGCTGGAGATAAGGACGGTGATGGCAAAATTGGCGCTGATGGTATGTGATGACAGGAGTAAACTCTGTCAGTAGGAACTGAGGATTACTATTAGAGACAAGAATGGAGGAATTCTAGGAATCACTGCGGGCTGTGACCTTCTGAAGGGCACAGTTTGGACTTAACGCCAAGTTCTGCTACATTTGCCTTACCTTCCTGGCAGGCTTAGGGCAAACGGGAGCCGAGCTCTGACACTAGAGGGGGCAAGAGTTGACAGAAACAGTGAGGTTAAGGCAGACTACAGCACAGGACTAAATACTGATCCAACTTCTCATTCAATTCGTTTATTTTTTTCTCTTGATTCTAGTGGAGTGAGGATAAGGATACTGAGAGTTCAAAGAACCAGGCTTAACTATAAAACTTAGAAAAGACAAAAAAAAGCGCATTTTTTCTCTATGATTAGTAACTAGGAAAGTAATGCTTGACTTAAAGCAATGCCCTTAAAATTCAAAATACAGTCTGCTACAGAATTTCTCATCCAATAACTGTCTGTCCAGCTTTTACTAGTGCTTATGTGGGTCTGCACAACTATGAAAGATTATCACTCCCTTTTACTAAGTAAGAGAATTACAAGGAATGAACTTTTCCTCTCACAACACTGCTGAAAAAAAATTACTGCTGTTTTCTGTTCCCTCTTGGGATGAATCAAATTGACCCACATACAAAATTTCTCCCTTTTCCTCTCTCTGTATCCCTGAGACACAATGGAAGAGACACGAAGAGATGCAATTCTGAATTAAAACTTTCCTCATTGCAGGAGACAGTAGCACAACTTTGTGGCCAGAGTACTAAATCACCCAGACAGCAGGCAATTAGTAAGTTTTCATCATATTGGTAAGGTATAGGATAGCTTGAAATCTAAAAAATATCCCCAAAAAAACCCCTCACATGTCTCAAAGAAAAAAAAAAAAGCAGCGATTAATAAAGGAAGAGAAAGAAAAAAATGCAGTTAACTAGTCTTCTGATTTAGAAGCTAAAAAAATGACTTGAAAGATCAGCCACTGCCAGTCAGGTGATATATTGGCTACCTGTTCACACTGGCATATCAGTGACTATGACTCTGTTTCTAGACTGAATCCTCTTAATTTCTTAGAACATAATGATATTATGGTTGCAGAGAAGCAATTGTGAAGCATCTAGAGTAAGTTCCTGCTAAACTTTAGCAGAGCTACTGAACCTGATGAGTGTGTCATTATTTGACATTTCATACACCTTATTATATGGGTGTTCCCTATTCTCATTAAAATTAATGGCAGTGGCACTAAAATCAGTGGGCAAGGTTTTCAGAGGAATACCTGACCCAGGTAAGTAAGCTTACAGCTGACCCACCAACCTCACACCAGATACATTTTGAGTTATTTCTGGAAGGCTGCAAAACAAAAGCAGTATCAAGTGGAATAAAAGAAGTATTATTGCAGAATGATTTTGACTTATACAAGAGAATACAGCATGAAGTTTCTTACTTAAGATTGACCATAATTTTTTTTTTCTAAGTTCAAATGATGCCTGAAAGACAGTACATTGTAATAAAGCAAAATGAAACTCCTCATTATCTCTTTCTTCTGCAAATTTTAATCTTCCTTATCTTCAGAATAGTCTAAATTTATACTCGATAATGAGAAGAGAATGAAGGGGTTTTTTCTTCTGCTTCTTCTGACCATACCCCAGCTGTACAACATTATTGTTTTAAATTTCTTAAATTTTACTACTCCAACAGCAAATTATTGCACCAGAAAGGCTTGAAATACATGTAAAATTAACAGCTGGGACTGTGACCAAAGGATGAGGATTACATATATTTTCCTGCTTTTCCTTTAGTTCATAAACCCAATTTCTTCCAGTTAGGGTCTCACATAATAAATTTTCTCTTAGGTCTCCTTTAAACCTTTTCTAATTCCTGCAAGACCATTCAGTTCAGAAAGTTTTGTCAGTTTACCTCTTGATNATTCACGTATCAAATCAGTGGTGCAAATAAATAAAAATGAAACTGTTCTGGGAAAATAAAAAATAAATCCTTCCTTTTTTCTATGCCTCCTCTGTAGGTTTGTACTGAAGGGCTTTACACCAGATGGTAGAGACCTATCAGACAAAGAAACGAAGGCTCTTCTGGCTGCTGGAGATAAGGACGGTGATGGCAAAATTGGCGCTGATGGTATGTGATGACAGGAGTAAACTCTGTCAGTAGGAACTGAGGATTACTATTAGAGACAAGAATGGAGGAATTCTAGGAATCACTGCGGGCTGTGACCTTCTGAAGGGCACAGTTTGGACTTAACGCCAAGTTCTGCTACATTTGCCTTACCTTCCTGGCAGGCTTAGGGCAAACGGGAGCCGAGCTCTGACACTAGAGGGGGCAAGAGTTGACAGAAACAGTGAGGTTAAGGCAGACTACAGCACAGGACTAAATACTGATCCAACTTCTCATTCAATTCGTTTATTTTTTTCTCTTGATTCTAGTGGAGTGAGGATAAGGATACTGAGAGTTCAAAGAACCAGGCTTAACTATAAAACTTAGAAAAGACAAAAAAAAGCGCATTTTTTCTCTATGATTAGTAACTAGGAAAGTAATGCTTGACTTAAAGCAATGCCCTTAAAATTCAAAATACAGTCTGCTACAGAATTTCTCATCCAATAACTGTCTGTCCAGCTTTTACTAGTGCTTATGTGGGTCTGCACAACTATGAAAGATTATCACTCCCTTTTACTAAGTAAGAGAATTACAAGGAATGAACTTTTCCTCTCACAACACTGCTGAAAAAAAATTACTGCTGTTTTCTGTTCCCTCTTGGGATGAATCAAATTGACCCACATACAAAATTTCTCCCTTTTCCTCTCTCTGTATCCCTGAGACACAATGGAAGAGACACGAAGAGATGCAATTCTGAATTAAAACTTTCCTCATTGCAGGAGACAGTAGCACAACTTTGTGGCCAGAGTACTAAATCACCCAGACAGCAGGCAATTAGTAAGTTTTCATCATATTGGTAAGGTATAGGATAGCTTGAAATCTAAAAAATATCCCCAAAAAAACCCCTCACATGTCTCAAAGAAAAAAAAAAAAGCAGCGATTAATAAAGGAAGAGAAAGAAAAAAATGCAGTTAACTAGTCTTCTGATTTAGAAGCTAAAAAAATGACTTGAAAGATCAGCCACTGCCAGTCAGGTGATATATTGGCTACCTGTTCACACTGGCATATCAGTGACTATGACTCTGTTTCTAGACTGAATCCTCTTAATTTCTTAGAACATAATGATATTATGGTTGCAGAGAAGCAATTGTGAAGCATCTAGAGTAAGTTCCTGCTAAACTTTAGCAGAGCTACTGAACCTGATGAGTGTGTCATTATTTGACATTTCATACACCTTATTATATGGGTGTTCCCTATTCTCATTAAAATTAATGGCAGTGGCACTAAAATCAGTGGGCAAGGTTTTCAGAGGAATACCTGACCCAGGTAAGTAAGCTTACAGCTGACCCACCAACCTCACACCAGATACATTTTGAGTTATTTCTGGAAGGCTGCAAAACAAAAGCAGTATCAAGTGGAATAAAAGAAGTATTATTGCAGAATGATTTTGACTTATACAAGAGAATACAGCATGAAGTTTCTTACTTAAGATTGACCATAATTTTTTTTTTCTAAGTTCAAATGATGCCTGAAAGACAGTACATTGTAATAAAGCAAAATGAAACTCCTCATTATCTCTTTCTTCTGCAAATTTTAATCTTCCTTATCTTCAGAATAGTCTAAATTTATACTCGATAATGAGAAGAGAATGAAGGGGTTTTTTCTTCTGCTTCTTCTGACCATACCCCAGCTGTACAACATTATTGTTTTAAATTTCTTAAATTTTACTACTCCAACAGCAAATTATTGCACCAGAAAGGCTTGAAATACATGTAAAATTAACAGCTGGGACTGTGACCAAAGGATGAGGATTACATATATTTTCCTGCTTTTCCTTTAGTTCATAAACCCAATTTCTTCCAGTTAGGGTCTCACATAATAAATTTTCTCTTAGGTCTCCTTTAAACCTTTTCTAATTCCTGCAAGACCATTCAGTTCAGAAAGTTTTGTCAGTTTACCTCTTGATCAAGTTTTGTAAATTTGTGGCTGATCTGCCAGTTCCAAACAGTTGAAAACTTATCGCCTGTCCATGCAAGACATGATCATCTTTGTGATGTCAAGGCCCCTCCATCTTCCACTGATGTGAACAGAAAATTATGAATCTGAAAAACACTGCAGGTCAAGGCCAGGTTACTTAATAAAAAAACTTTCAGATTGGATTGGGAAGTGGTGCATGAAGCAGCCCTGTCAGCTTCAGAAGAACTTTTATAAGAAAGAGAAGAAAGTAAAAATAAGATTTCCACTCACAGTGTTTTGGGGTTATTTTCTGTTGTTGTTTTGTTTTTTAATCTACATTGAATATTAGCACTGACCATGCACATCATGCCTTTCAGTTTCTTGATCTTAACAGATTTGAGAAAGCACACAGAGAATTTTCAAAGATCATGCACAAAGAACTAATCCAATTTTTTATCCCAGTAAGTCAACATCTTTTCCTTGATACAGGTCAACTTCTGCAAGTATTTTCAAATATT
Organism: Ceyx cyanopectus; assembly: GCA_013401355.1. Taxonomy (NCBI): domain Eukaryota; kingdom Metazoa; phylum Chordata; class Aves; order Coraciiformes; family Alcedinidae; genus Ceyx; species Ceyx cyanopectus. The sequence goes on along the minus strand of VYZU01040724.1, from coordinate 90,124 downwards.
TCAATTATTTTCTTTAAATGTTGTAAAAATGAGACATTGAGCATTCCAAATTATAACTGATATGTCATGACCTTGCCACAGGTAAAAGTCATGACAAAATAGAAAAAAACTTCTGCAAGTCCTTTTCTTACCCCTCTTCGTGCTTATGTATCTTCTCAAATAAATTAGTGTAAGTCATTACTTATGAAGTAAACAGATTTCCTCTTGTACAAATAGTGTAAAAAACAATCTGAAGAGTTAAATGATTAGCCTACAGCATGCTCTTCTTAATTATATTTGTCATTTCAGTAAAATACTGCAGGGAATGCATTACCTTGGTTTATACTACAAAACTATACTGAACATAGTGAGACAATCATCTTCTTTTAAGTCAGAGCTAGTAAGATAGCTAGTACATTTTCCTACATGACAAAATAGTCTAAATCCTTGTATTTGAAAACTGTTACTTGTGCAAAGAGAGCTACCAAAATTAGGTTGGAAGGGGAATTAGCAGTGGAAAAGAGGGTGCAGTCAATCACAAGGATTTTCTGACTAACAGGCCAGTCAGAGGCCATAACCATACAAGCATGACCAGCAGGCAGGGGCTAACAGACAGTGCTTTATCTCAGTAGTTTTGCATGTATTAATTTACTTCGTAGTAATTCCTCCACCTGTGGTTGGGCTAACTGGTGTATACAATGATAAGTTATGAACTAGCTTACAAGATTATTCAGCTGAAACATCTTGAAATATTTCAAGTATATAGAAAATGCTGGAAAATGTATAAAGTGTATAGCAGTTATTCATGAAGGGCTATGGGATGGTTTGCTGGCTATCAGAAAGTACCTGTGAAATACACTGCCATTAACTGATAGCATCACTATCATAATGTATAACAGAAAATACTTGGCTGCAGGTCTGTATAGCCTTTTCCAAATATATTCCATAGATATACATTATATTAACAAGGATTTAATTTGGCTGTAGCAAGTATGACAACTTGTTCTAATAGAATATGCATCGTTAGCTTTCCCTTTTGGAAAGGTTTCATCCATTGCAGTTCATGTTTCTCTCTGTAGGATTTATTCACACAGTGATTTAATAATCACAGCCCTTTTCCTTTTCTGCACAGAATAGTCTGCATTTCTATCACAAGCACTTTATTTTATCTCTTAAATTCAGTTTGCAAAACTTTCAATCTACGTACCCACCGTGCACAGGATTGATACATGTTTTAAGTAATCTGCATCACTAATCCTAATTTGGATTTACATCTCACAAAATGATGGATACATTTAGATTTCATTTAAACCCTCTGACACCTTTATTTCTCAGTCTGGTTTGTCAGCATTTGGCAACATGGTTTTTTTTGGGCACATCATCAAAAGTGCTCTCTGTTTGCATACACCAGTCAGTAAAGGTCTCATTTAAAAATGAGAGATTTTCAACTGAACATTAGAATGCTATTTAAAATACCTCATTTTCATCTTCTCTCTTTTTTAGTTCTAAGACATGACTCTTCATTTTTTCAAACTTCAATAATTTTCTCTTTACAGATGACTGCCTCCCCTATTTGTCATTTTTCTCTTAGCTGATTATGTTAAACCCATAAACCACTCTCTCCCTATACCCTCTAATCCCTTTATCATCTTTGTTGCCCTTCTTGGGATTCCCTCCAGTCTGTCATTTTTAATGCTCTGAGGTACACACAACTGGGTAAGGTATTCTCCTGTGTAACTGTTCCAAGGTTAGATGGAGTTAGGGATTATAACCTTCTTGGGTAATGCAGTATTCAGAGTGCAGTACACCAGGCAGCAATTCACCCAGGATAAAAATGTGCCTTTTCCATGCTTTATCACCCTGCTGAAAGGCATTATATATACACAAAAGCATAAAATAACCCCAAACTGCAGAGAGATACATTTACATAACTATTATGGATGTAACACTAATAAAAGCCACAGTGTAATATCCTGGCCCTCTGAGGTCACAGGAGTTTTTTTAGTTATCACCAGCATGGTCAAGACTGCTACATGGGTTTATGTCAGCCTTCTGGCTTTGTAATCTGTCATTTTCAGTCAACTTGACATTCTAAAATTGAGTTTAAATGTAATATTTTGATAATCTAGGGACGCATATATTCTGAAAGACTCATTAATGACTCTTTTTGCCAAACTCTGATATAAAGGAAATTCATCTCACTGAAAAATTAAATTTCTAGCTCTTGCTTTTATCCCATCGAGGTTTACAAAGGAATAACAGAGAAGTAATCAAGTTCTTAAGATGAATAGCTGTGGACAGTCTTGACAGGCTGGCCTCTATAGTATTTCTCCCTTAGCCTCAAAAACTCCTTTCATTTCACAGTAAGATTTCCCAAGTCATACTTTCCCTTTAATTAACTTGGATTTCTTTGTTATTCTGTTATTGTGATGTTTCTGCTACATCAGTGACTGTGTAACCATTGTAATATGCTTCCTTCCCCTCTAAATTTTATCTTTTATTTTTTTTCTTATTTTTTTCTTTTCCCTTCTCTAGAATTTGCAACTCTGGTGGCTGAATCATAAAGGCTTTGACCAATGCAACCCCTTCACCCATCCTTCAGTGCCCAATTCCAACCACCTCCTGCTGACTGCTTTGGCTCCTGTTCTATTTATTTATGTTATTTTATACTCCAGCTCTGTTCTCTGCAATCCTGCAACTCTGTAATTCTGCTGAAAGACACTGTTAAAATAATAAAGGTCACATCAATCTGGGCTTTATTCTCTTTCACTACAACTTGTTTCTTATTTCACATAGGCTTGGCACACGCTGAGAGAAAATTTTACTCATTCTTGCTGACATTCCTGCTGCTTTATCCCTAGCCAGGGTAAAGTGCTAAGAATTTTTTTTTAATCGTTTGGGAGAAAACATGTATAATAATAAGTCATTGAGTCCCATTTCTGAACTGTGGCAAAACTGACAATTATTTTTAAGCAATCCCTGCTAAATGAATGCATACTTGTAGCCTGGAAAATCTCTAGTGATGGCAATTACCCAACTTCATTTGGCAGTTTGTTTTCTCGACTTAATCAGCGTTAGAGCTAAAAAGTATTTCCTAATAGTTAACCTACCTCTCCCCCGTTGCACTTCGGTGATCAGGAAAATGATCCTCCTCTGTCTCATTTGTTAAATTTGCCAGGTGCAGAGAGATTTTTGGAGAAAAGGTTTGACAGGAGCGTCAGATGGTGCCAAACGTGCATGGGGATAACTTCACAAACTACTAAAAAGCAGTCACTTCCAAAACACAGATGTGTCTACCAGCCAGGTTACACAACCAGCTAGGACAGGAAGAATGGGATACTCACAAGATACAACAGTATGAATTTCAGCAAAAGGGACACTAGCATTCAGGCGTGATGCAGCTGGTTATAGTCCCACTGTTAAAAATATATACCAAAAAAAACCAAAACCCATAAGAAAACATTTCTTCTAGAATTTGACCAGAGAAAATTATTTTTTGTTTTTTTTTTTTTTTTAGTTACATATAGGCAACCAAGAGTCAATCTTAGGAAATGACTAGCCAACAGTAAGCCTATGACAGAACCAAGAGCTAAGGACTTACTGTTCAGTAAGTCTGGCACCAAGCTCATGCTTTTTTTTTTAAGTAAAGATGAAAGAGGAGGCGGGGGGGGGGGGGGGNGGAGGGGGGGGGGGGAGGGCGGGGGAATCCTTTTAGGCAACATCTTCCCCACATCTTGACAAAACATTGATTACTACCGCAATAAATAGGAAGCATATTTGCCATTGCTGGATTCCAAACTACCTCCTGCAGCAATAACACTTTATTCCGTTGGGATTTATTATCGCTAATTTCGTATGAACAAAAAGATAAGGCTGAAACCCTGGCACCATCTCATTGTGCAGAACCCCATTCTCTGCCACAGCGATTCGGGCAGCCAATAATCACTCCCTAAAGCCATTCTAGATTTTAACTCTGTAGTAACTTACAAGGAAGGCTATTTGCAGAAACTTCTGTGCGTTCAGAAGAAACCCCTTTGGTTTGGAGCAACGTATATACGGAGCTGAAGAACGTCTTGATTTTTAAGTATTCTAAATAAAGCAAATGAAAACATTGCAATAAAGCGAATTTATTGCGGTTTGTCGGCAGCTGCTGACCTCAAGTGGCAATTATGCGTAATTACAAGAGTACCCAGGGCTACAGAAAAAACATTAAGAACCCATCTATTGAAAGCACGATGAAGGAAGGAAGATCCGTGCCATCGACAGCAAATTCTCTATATAAACACAGCCCTGCAGAGTCTTTCTGTGTTCTTTGAACCTGCAGGGATTTATAGTTTAATGCTCCACTGGATGGCATGAAAGTTGAAATTATACCCAGGGCTTTAACAAATATATAGCACAACAGAACACATAGCAAAGAAACAGAGTTGTTAATGAGTCTAAGCAATTATTGATAGTACATTATGTGAAACAAAGTTACGCAAATATGAAGGGGGATATTTTAATGGCATAAAAGTCTGAAGAACCCAATGATTCATGTATCAGTCCTTCACATTATTCCCCCATTCGATCTTGAACAAGCATAGAATCATGAATCATAGAATGGTTAGGGCTGGGACTCCAAGGGTCATCTAGTGCAGCCCCCCTGCAGGGAGCAGGGACACCCTCAACTAGACCAGGCTGCTCAGAGCCTTGGCCAACCTCATCTTGAATATCTCCAGGGATGGGGCCTCAACCACCCCCCTGGGGAGCCTGTTCCACTGATCCACCACCCTCAAGGTCAAGAACTTCTTCTTTATATGCAGTCTAAATCTACTCTAATTTAAACCCATTACCCCTGTCCTTTCACTCCAGGCCCTTGGAAACAGCCCCTCTCCAGCCTTCCTGGAGCCCCTTCAGGCACTGGAAGGTGGCTCTAAGGTCTCCCCAGAGCCTTCTCTACTCCAGGCTGAACAACCCCAGCTCCTTCAGCCTCTCCTTGTAGGAGAGGTGTTTCAGCCTCTGATCATCTTTGTTGCCCTCCTCTGGCCCCGCTCCATCAGCTCCATGTCTTTCCTGTGCTGAGGGCTCCAGAACTGGATGCAATACTCCAGGGGAGGTCTCACCAAAGCAGAGTAGAGGGGCAGAATCACTTCTCTCCAGCTGCTGGCCACACTTCCCTTGATGCAGCCCAGGATGCAATTGGCCTTCTTGGCTGCAAGTGCCCACTGCTGGCTCATGGCCAGCTTCTCATCCACCAACACCCCAAAGTCCTTTTCTTCAGAGCTGCTTTCCAGCACCTCATCCCCCAGCCTGGACTGATAGTGAGGGTTGTTCCCACCCAGGTGCAGGACTCTACATTTAGTCTTGTTGAACCTCATGAGGTTCACCTGGGCCCACCTCTCCTGCCTATCCAGATGCCACCATCTTTGATCCCACTGTCTATATCATTGATAAAAATGTTAAACAACACAGGCCCCAGTATGGACCCCTGAGTCCTGCTCTCCATCTGGACTTTGAGCTATTGACCACCACCCTCTGGATGTGACCACCCAGCCAATTCCTCATCCACTGAATAGTCCACCCATCAAACCTGTATCTCTCCAACTTGATGAGTAGGATGTTGTGGGGGATCATGTCAAAGGCTTTGCAGGAATCAGATAGATCACAGCCATAGGTCTTCCCTTAGCCACTGATGCAGTCACTCTGTCATAGAAAGCCAGTAGGCTTGTCAGGCAGAATTTCCCCTTAGTGGAGCCATGCTGTCTGTCTTTGATCTCCTCCCTGTCCTCCATGTGCCTTATCAGCCCTTCTAGGAGAATCTGCTCCATGATCTTCCCAGGTACAGAGGTGCCTGGGAAGATCATAGTTTGTAACGAGACACAAATGGATAACTTCAGATGTGTAAACTATGTTTTTGCATACAAAAAAAAAAAAAAGACACTACTTATTCACATTAGTATTCTATAATGCTAGGAAAAAAATAGAGCTTGGTTTCAGCTGCAGCTCAAAAGGAAGACGACCCAAATCCTCAAGTCATAGACAAACCATCATTTCCTGACAAATGACATTAGCATTTAAGAAAAAAGGCTTGTACCAACAGACTATCACAAGCTCTTAAAATTTCTCTGATCACCATTTACCATTAACAAACTTTAACCAACAAATTCATAATTTTTTATGCTTTAAGGGTCCTGCCAAGCTCTTAATGGAGTTTCATGGATCAGCAATTTTCCACATGTCTTATTTTGGGAATAAATGGACTGGAGGCCATAACACCTGTTCACTGAGCAGAAGCTGAGCTAGGATTTATATTTACAGTCTATCCACCAGTCCTGAGCTCAATCAACACTGCCTTTGAAGATTGGAAATGCGATTCATGTTACACACACGGTTTTATCAAAGCCTTTGTCCTACAGTACCTAAACATTAACAATTTTTTGTCCAAACCAGGCAGATTATTATAACTTAATTATTACAATTAAAGTGGAATTAAAAACTGTGGCATTGCACAATATCGTAACAGAATTGTGATAGAATCATTTAGTTTGGAAGGGACTTTTAACGATCACTTAGTTCCACAGGCAGATCATTCCTGTGACAGAGAGGGAAGGACACCTTCCACTAGAACACGTTGCTCAAAACCTCATCCAACCTGGCCTTGAACACTTCCAGGGAAGGGACATCCACATCTTCTCTGGGCAACCTGTCCCAGTGCCTCACCACCCTGAGAGTAAAGAATTTCTTCTTAATATCTAATCTAAACCCACCCTCTTTCAGTTTGAAACTGTTACCCCTTCCCTATCACTACATTCCCTGATAAGGAGTCCCTCTCCAGCTTTTCTCTAGGCTCCTTTAAGCTTGGAAAGGTTGTTATAAGCTCTACTCAGAGGTTTTTCTTTTCTAGGCTGAGAGCTCCCACTCAACTTTTATTCACAGGAGAGGTCCTCCAGCCCTTTGATCATCCCTGTGGCCCTCTTCTGGACCCACTCCAACATGTTCATGTCTTTCCAGTGTTGAGGACCCCAGAGCTGGACACAGCACCCCAGGTGGGGTATCACCAGAGCAGAGTACAGGGGGACAATCCCTTCCCTTGACCTGCTGGCCACTCTTCTTTTGATGTGGCCCAAGGTAGGGTTGGCTTTCTGGGCTGTGAGCCAGGGTACACTGATATTCTCATCAACCAACATCCCCAGGTCCTTCTCCACAGGGCTGCTCACAGAGTCAGAAAATCTGCCTCGACAAAGTAACATCAAAGCTTAGGTATTTATACAAGGTTCACCGAAGACACAAATTAGCCCAAGACATTTTTATTAACGAGCATAAAGCATTTAAGAACTTAATTTGACTCTAAAATCCCAGACTGAGATTTGAGTGGTTAGTGGATAGAGAACACAATTTTTTTAAATTCATAAATAATTGCAAATGGAAGAGCCTTCTATTAATGGCCTTCATTAGCACACTAAAATTCAGCTGTGGTTAAAGTATGTACTGACAGACTTGTTCTACCACCACCCAAGAAGCACAGGTAACACAGATGTAAGAGCACAGGCTTTAGCCACACACATCAGTTATTAAATTAGCTCCTCTAGGCCCTGGACTCTCTCATCACTCACATGTGCACAAACCTGAGCTGCTGCACCTTCATTATGAGAATTTGATCAGATTATCTTTTCCTAAGAGACACATCCTTTGGAAATCCCAACACCCTCCAGAGGTCCAACATTTAGCAAACTTTCTCCTAAACAAAAGACAGGGAAGCCAAATGTGTCTGAAAGGGTTTAGCTCTGTGCATGAGAGATCAATTGTCTAAGTTTTCCCACACTGGAGGATCTCCTAATGTGGGATAATTACTTCACAAGGGAGAAAGTACATTTATGGTTAGTGCCCTTCTGGCTCACACAGTAACAAAGCTTACCAAAGGTTGATAAACTTTTAAAGGCAAATGTTAACATAAATACAAACATTATCATCCCTTCTCCAGCCACCAGAAAAAGAAGAGGGACTGAGTGACCTACAACTGCAAAAGGATCAGGAAATCTAAATAAAAATACTGGAAAGCATTTAATAAGCCTAGGGAACATGCAGTTAGAAAAGATGCTTTTTTCACAAACACATTCATTCTTTCAGCAAGGAGTATCTCAGTGAAAGGATCTGGTCAGAGTCTGAATCAGAACAACTGATGCTCATCTGAACAATTACTGGTTTCTGTAGGAAATGCAATTGGTTTCACTGGTGTGACAGAGGCATGACACTGTCACTAACAAATGAACTCAGGCTCTCCATGGCAAGGAGATGGTGGGTGAGTGTCACAACTTTGTCACTAGAGAGGTCATAATAGGCACAGGACCAGAGGTCAAATGGTTCACAACTGACTACTGGAGAGAAGGTCCATGAGCTGCTGAAATGCCAACTGGTTCAGAGACATTTTCAGGCTCTGGAAACACTGCCTGGAAGGATTTATTTATTTTTTTTAAAGATTGCAACATTTTAATTGTTAACAAATTTGACTGCCTGTATTTTCACCATGTAATGCAGTTCAAGAAAAAGCATCACTAGAAAGATACTATAATATATAGGTATTAACAAGTTATCAAGCACTTATTACTGCTTTAATATTAAGTGGAATAAGATGTGGCTGTGCTAATTTTATGCTTCCTTCTGCAGATGAATGAAGATTTTCTGTCACAAAACATTTGCATTCCCCACCCCCCCCCAAAGTAATTTTCAATTTTGCTGGATACAGCACAATTGCATCTACTATTACAGCTGCAATGGGTTGTTGAAATTGAGCTCTTGCCCAGCACCTGCTCTTAGTCAGACAGCTGAAATCAGGGATTAGGGGAAAAAAATAAAGATTTTTATGTCATTGTAATGCAAGTCTCTTTTTAGCTTTGCTGCAGTCAGTATTCAATTATGTTCTGTAACAATCTCCATTACCAGAGCCAGTGTTTTTCTGTTCCACTCTGCATGTATTAACTTTCCTGCTCACACATGATAGCCTCTTAGCAAAGCAGAGGTGTCTTCAGAGACATTTATCCATAGATTTAATGAGTCTCCATTTTTATTTTTTTTTCCCCATTGAGGATCCTAGGGGTCAAATGTAGATCCATTTTGAATTCTCCAAAGGAAGGTAACTGATAGAATAAAACTTAAATTATTTCTCACCGAAGGCCTGATAGGTCAAAATTAACCTGCACTGTCATCTGGCCTATTGAGTACAACACAGAACACATAACAATGAAGGGCTCCCATGAAATTTTTTTTTTCCTGGGTGTATCCTATTTTTACAAGCTCAGGATCCTTCTTGTTTAGAATTTTTTTAAGTTCACAGTGTATTCCACATGTTTAAGATGGCACTTGGGGGGAAAGGAAATCCAGAGCAGGAAGGATGGGAGGTGATGAGAGGGAGGATTTTAGAAGCTTAGAGCAGAAGAAGTTTTATTATAATAGAAATACATTATAATAAATTGACCTTGAAAAGGACAGACAGGGATAAAGTGCAAAAGTTTGTGCCTAAACATTTAACCTCTTAGAAAAGTGGAGATTATAGAAACCAGTGTGTTGCAAACTCTTGAAAATTTAAATAGGAATCTCAAATATTTCTCTTCTCCTTTCTCCACTAAACCTCCAGGTCCTGGAATCATAGTTTTCAGCACAGTGAAAAAAATTCCAGCTCTCATGCCTGCAGGAAAAACCTTGAACATTAAAACCCTAAAACCATAAACATGACTCTGTGCAAAAAGTGTGACAATGATTGCTCCACTAACAGTGTACTCACAGCTGAGAAAGGCTCAGGCCACAAACAAGGCCACAGCAAGAACTCAGTCTGTCAGAGACACTCCCCCATGGAGAGATTTATACAACACTGAGACTTTCTGTGTGAAGTTCCAGATCCCTGACCAGCTATCCAGATCTAATGATTTGTTGTATATTGTTAAAAACTAAACAAAGATGTAGGTTTGCTCCCATCACTTTTCCTAGCTTCCATGTGCGAGCACAAATAAAGAATCAAGCTAGAATTTTTCCAGACATATGCAGAATTATTGCCCAAAAATTTCTCCTTATCTTTATCATTGTAGATTTTAATGTGTCCTTGAGAAATCTGTCACTCATTCCATATTTATCAGAAGACCATAACAGCTACAATTAGCATACTCAAAACCAGTTTACAGCCTTGGAGACGAACCTGCCCTACATCTAATAATTTACCACTTTTCACTGATGCCACAACCACCATTCATTAATAACTGTCCCTTTCCCAACCCTGTAGATCAGCAAGAAGTGACAGATACAACAGATCAGTCAGAGGCACTGCTCTAACTGCCAACAAATCCTTTGGCTGATTCAACCATTTCATAATCATCTCACATTTCAGTGCACCACATCTCAGCCAAAAAAGCCTTCTTATCTGTGTCTGTCCCTACCACAAAAGAGCAACATCTGAAGACCTGGAACTATAATGCTGATATCAACAGTGATAGAGAAAGCAGCCAAATTCATACTTCTGTGCTAATAGCTACGCTCTGCAAAGAAACAAAAGGCAGTTTTGGAGGATGCTAAGTGACAGAGCCCTCAAAATAGATGGAGATTCTATTTCTTCTGCTGCTGGGGGGAAGGGTATGGACAGAAATCTACAATCAAATGTACACATCCCTTCTTGCAGCTCTCAAAAGTCTCCAGACATATCAGCAAACTGTCAATTCCCTAAGAATCTAGACAGTGTTTAAAAGCTGCATGAACTCTCAACAGTATCCATTTGCAAGGTATTTCTGATGTTGTTTTGTCACAGCTTCCTTTTAGTAACAGGATTTAAAGAACAGATGAAAAGCTTTGTATTTGAAGATAATTTATTTTTTTTTACAGAAAGATTTACTAATTCCTTCCCTCAGTTTAAATCCTATCCTAAGCAGCATTGCTTACTCCAAGGAAAGCTACATGGCTTCCTCAGTGGCTTTTATAGCAGCACATTCAAGTTTTAGGTTGTCATCTGCTCAGCTCTGAATACAGCCAGAATGTTTGCATCTGTTCATTAATAACTATTAAAATAAAAAACAAAACAAAAAAACACCCAAACCAACAACAAAAAACAATTCTGAGGAATATTAGTGAATTTTGCCTCACAAAAATCACTTTTAAACAGGTCCATGTTGTGAAGGAGACGAAGTGAAACACAATGCACACATCAGTCTAAAAGACTGTAGGGCCTTGGTTTAATCCTCATTGTAAAGCATTGCCTTCCTTCTGAAATTCCTCACCACTCCTCCTAGAGCTGCAGTCCCAGCACTGCTGCTTTCTGTGGCCAGATGAGCCACAAGCTGCACATAGATACAGAGCAGTTTCTTTGCTGCTTTGTGACTTTTGCCTAAAGGAACGTGACTTCAAATTCCAGGGTCTTGTGGCCATCAGGGCATTTTATCCTGCTCAGTTTATCCTGCTCACCTTAGAGAAGGGGCACTTGCCACTCATAGGAATCTTGCTGTATTTGAAGAAGAAATTAAATGTGTGAATTAAATGAGTGCTCTATATTCTCCTTAGCTGGTAAATACACGATTGAACCTAAGAAACACTTCTCTAGGGTAAAATCATCCTCTGCTGCTGGTTGTTTTTTTTCTTTAATCCACAGGGTTTCTTTTCCCCTCTCTCATGTATTTGAGAGAAGCTTCAGTGAGCACAGCTACCAGTATTCCAATTTATTCAGCAGCAACCCCTGTGGGCTGCTAACAGCAGACTGTGATTCTGCTTGGATTACAAGGTGTAGGTAAATAATTCCATCCTTAATCTATCACTGTGGATGCTGCTAAGAGAACAACTTTCACCTGTGAGGAAAAGAATGAGATTGGAGGGGGGAAAAAAAAAGCAGGGGGCAAAAAGAGAGCAGAAATAGAAAGGACACAAGGCCATTAAGAGTGCTATATGCAAGTGCACACTGGGAAAGAATAGAAAATGAGGGAACTGGATGAAAGAGCAGGCTGCTAATAGGAAGGTAGCAAACAGAAAGGAGATAGCCAGAGTCTAAGCAGAATTTTTCAATAGCAATGAAAATCTCAGTTCCAACATAATTATGCCTTCTATTACACCGATCCCAGTGTAAAATGGTAGGGATGTTTGCAACCTAAGTAAATGTTGATGGATACTACTACATTACAGCCACAATCAATAAATCTCAAGTACATCATAATGGAGCCTCAAAGCCTTTCCATGCAGACCTGTCAGTAAACTGGGACAATATTACAAATAGACAACAAAGGATAATGCAAACACTGCAAAAATGGAACAACAGAGAGATGAGTGAATTTCTTAGAGGATGGAATGGAAGGCAGAAAAAAGATGAAAAAGGAGGTAAGCTATTTAGACATAAATGATGGAGAACATCAATAACCACACACCTGTTTTATGTGATGGAGGACTCAGGAAAACACCAAAAGCAATAATGAGACTGGTAATTAATTTTTCTTTTCCTTTTTAAAGGAACCCTTGATAGTAGCTTCACTACATAACAGTCTTCACCTCTAATTAAAGTCTCTTCCCACTCAGGTTAGAAAAGTCACTTTCATATTTTTATCACAGAAACAAAGTTTTTAATGTGTATATAAGACTCCTTTGATTTTGCTATAGGTACCTATTATGATGTTATTTGCTTGCCTGGCTAGATGTTTGGCAGATGTCACATAGTCCCAGACATGTAAAATGGGTCAGTCATACTAGAAAAGACCTAAAAAAAATTTTTTTTTAAAAAATAAATCTGACTTCTAAGTAGGCACTAGCTGGAATTTAAAATAAAACTTTGAAAAATTTATTTTCAACCAGTTCCACTCTTGGAATGTGTGAGTTTATAATGCAAGCACAGACACATTGTTGATTTTTCTCTTCTTCCCAAGCTTACTCACTGCTTTTCAAAGTAAACATATTCTGCACTCCACAGTAAACACCCTAAAGCATAGCCCAGCAAAGTTTATACCCTGAATTAAAGTATTGTTAGTAATGATATGCTCTCTACCAGCATCTTTCGGTGATTGAAGGAGGGGAAAAAAACAGAAAGCTTCAGTCAGCTTTTTCAGCTCTAACCCAAACCCTTAAAAAACTTGGGACTGTTGAAGGACTGGTTTAAAGATTAAAAACAGGGCCTAAAAATAGCTTATCAAGGGAGATCTTAATATTTGAAAAGTAAGAAAAGCGAATAATTAAAGGAACGAACGTCCTGCAGAGTGAAAGACTACAAAAAGAAAGAGAAAAAAAAAGAAAATTCTGAGATACTACAAAGAAAACAACGAAGTAATTGGTGAGAAAGAATAGCTGTCCTAGGGAGAACATCAAGAGAGCCAAAAGCAAGAAGTACAAACTGGATGAATTACACATCCAGTGGTGACCAGGTTGAGAAGAAGCGCTGCTCAGCTTCCACACTGGACACACAGGCTTCCTCAAGAGGCCATTTCGCAAATGCGGGCACAAGCGACGCTGTGAGATCTGCGGCCCTAGTAGAGCACAAAGCCGGGCATAGCCTCGACTGCCCTACGGTCTGAGCACAGCTCTGAGCTCCAAGAGAGACCCAAATCCCAGCGCTCCCGTGGCCGGTGATGGGATACAGCCCCGTGGCCTCCACGCACCGCCCTACAGCCTGCGCGTCCTCCACACAGCGCTCTACAGCCTCCGCGTCCTCCACGCACCGCCCTACAGCCCCCGCGTCCTCCACACAGCGCCCTGCAGCCCCCGTGTCCTCCACACAGCGCCCTACAGCCTCCGTGTCCTCCACACACTGCCCTACAGCCCCCGTGTGGCGGGCCCCGCTCCTCAGCCTGCGCGAGGGAGAGCAGCCCGCCGCCCTGAACGGCCCTCGCGCGCGCGCTACCGCGCTGCCACGCCGCCGTGGAGGGCCCGCGCACCCGCGGCGTGGGCGGAGGGAATTGCGCGTTCCCGCGCCCGGCAGGCGGGGCGAGCGGCGGCCCCGCAGACGCGCACGGCAGCAACGGGGGTTGAAGCGAAGGCGGTTCCCGGCGCCAGGGCACGTTGCGTGCGCTCCGAGGCGATAACGGGCGTGTGTCGCCCACGCTTGCGTGTTCCCTCCCCAGTGCTGCCCTAACCCCGGCTCGTAGCTCATTGCTCGTGACTTTACGACCATCTGCCCCGTACTCGCAGGGTCAATTCCGGCTCCGCGGTACGGCCCCGTGTTCCATCCAATAACAAACCGGCTGCAGGAAACACACTCAGTTGCTGGGTAGAAAACGGTCCCCGTAACGCCCCCTACAAGGGGCTCGGGCTCTAGTTTGAATGACACCGGACGCTCGGTGGGCGGGAGAAGACAAGAGAACCAATAACAACTCTGCGTAGCATCGCTAAGCACAGCTCCCAGCCAGCCGCGACCTGGCGGAGGAGGGACTGTGGGTTGGTTGCTAGAGCCGCGCTGTTGCTAGGGCCGGTGCCGAGCAGTGGCTTCTGCCTTCGCAGCCTTTCCCGGGCCGGGCCGATGGTGAAGCTCGCTGCCAAGTGCCTGCTGGCAGGTGAGTTCGGCTCGGCCGCCCCGCTGGCTCTGCGGGTCTGTAGCGGGCTCCGTGGGGTGGGGCGAAGCCAGCAGCCGGGCGGTTTTGGAATGCCCGGGCTCGCTCAGCGAGGGGGTTGCCCTGGGCCGGCCCCCCTCGGAGGTGACTGAGGGAACTGGGGTTGTTTAGAGGCTCGGGGGAGAGACCGTGTTGCTCTTTACAACTCGCTGGAAGGAGGCTGTAGCGAGGTGTGGGTCGGCCTCTGCTCCCAAGTAACAAGTGATAGAACAAGAAAAGTCTTAAGGTGGTGCCAGGGGAGGTTGATATTGGTCACTGGAAAAAAATTTCTTCACTGAAAAGGTTGTAAAGCCCTGGAACAGGCTGCCCAGGGAAGTGGATGGAGTCACCTGGCCTGTATTTAAAAGACATGCAGATGTGGTGCTGAGGGATGTGATTTAGGGGTGACCTGGCAGTGCTGGGTTAATATGTTGGACTTAATGATCTTAAAGGCCTTTTCCAATCTAAACAGTATTGTAGTTCTCAACCCCTCATCTTGGGGTTACCCTGGTGGAGAAGAGGTGGGCAAAGATGCAACAGGAGAAAGTGAGGGGACATCAGTGATGGAACAGCTTGTCCTTGCCACCATCTCTAAGCACGTGGAGGAAAGGAAGCTTATCACAAGTAGTCAGCATGCATTCCATAAGGGGAAGTCATGCTTGACTAATCAGCCTTTTATGAACACACAAGTAGTTGGACAGATGAGGGGAGGGCAATGGATGTGCTATTTCTTCACTTCAGCAAGGCTTTTGATACTGTCTCCCATGGGATCCTCACAGCCAAGCTTAAGAAATGTGGATTGAGTCATGGTGCAGTGAGGTGGATTGGGAACTGGCTGAAGGACAGAGCCCAGAGAGTTGTGGTGAGTGGAGCAGAGTCTGGCTGGAGGCCTGTGACT